>PVIH01011346.1:34400-69896 GCA_004025045.1 Sigmodon hispidus | reverse complement strand
TTATATATAAAAAATGTCTTTGAAAATATATGCATACAAAATGTACCTGCTTGTTTTACTCAACATCTAGATGTTATCTGAAACATAATTGAGACATAATATTACTTGCTTTTTAAATTCTTTGAAAATAAATCTTCAAGAAAATAATATACTTATGAAATTATGAAAAAGTGAACACAAATAATTATTTTCTGAATTTAATAATTGTTAGTGTTCAAATAAACAGTGCTATTGAAATATGCAAGAAAATTATTTTTTGAAAATATTAATCAAGAAATATACCATTATACTACATATTTATTTTATATAAAATATGTTTCTCATGATTTGAAAGAACACATCTTTACTATCCATATTTCACCATGTTACAAAGCAAATAAATGATAATTTAAAATTAAGTCTAGTTTTATCCATTCACAGAATAAACCCTGTTTCTAATCTTTTAATGTTTTCACATTTTTCTCTAAATGTGTATTAATAGAAATTTGTTCTTATACATAATTGTTTTAGGAAATTTCCAATACATGTATTGACTTCAATATTTCTAGATTGCTTTTCTTTATCAAATGCCGATTAACTATAAAATTTTAACCACTAGCTGATGTGGTCTAGTAAATACATATTATTTAGACATTTTAATCTATTCTAGATCATCAGAGTCTTACCTGCTCAGATTCATATTCCAGGGCACATGAATAAATGAAAGCTACAGCTTTGTAGCAGTTATATGAAGAAGAAAGGAAAAAATCTTCTGACTTAACTTTGCAAGTTTCTCAGTAAAATCTCTTTGGCTCAGGGTGCTCTGAGTTAGGGAGGCTGCCCTTTTAGCAGAACAATAGTGTCAGTATGTAAATGCTATTTTGGGTTCTCCTTGTAGAACTATAAACACTGAGTCTTTTGATCAAAATACCATTAGAGAATTCTGATGTCTGTTCTTAGCCTGAGGTTAAACTGGAGACAATAAAACAAATAGTACCAGTCTATTTTTTCCGTTTTTTATTTCTCCTTTTTTCTTTCTTGCCTTGAATTTTGCTAATGAAAGCAAAAGAGGGTACAACTTGGAGTAACAAAAAGGGGATTTATATGAGAGATTTCTGAAAGTGGAGAGGATTAGCCCAGCAACAAATGATCATTTTAAGGCAATGACGAAAGTTACAAAAGGAAAGAAGTCCTTCCCTGTATGTTTAGTTCTTTTTAACTCAAACATTTTTACTAAAAAATCAAATATATTGCATAATGAGAGTACATAATCTAAACTATAATAATTATTATTTTCCTTGGCTTATTTATTAAATGAATATTTTAGTAGTTAATTTTTATTAAAATTAGTAATAAAATATTTATTACTTACTATGAAATCAGCTTTTTTATAAGCTGCTAGTGCAAATTATTCATAATTAAAATTATTTTTTAACCAAATGATAAAATAGCTAAAGTAAAATATTGTCTAGAAGGTAAACAATTTTTATGTTATTTTGAACCTAGAATATTTGAGTGTTCATATAATAGTGAGGAAATGGCCTTCAATATGGTAATAACAGATGAGACATGAAAAACTGTTGTGTGCACAGTTTTTTATCATAACAGTGAAAATATAGCAGCAAATGGAGTAGAACATAATTAGTAGCTTATAAATGACAGAAGTATATGCTAATCAATTTATGCTTTCATATTTGAGTATACAACAATGTTTATTACTTTCAATTAGTCAAAACTGTCATGTGTTTTTGTAACATGAAGCATAGTTTCTGTACACATATGCACATAATAGTACTTATATACTTATTAATTATCCTGAATTTTTATGACAAGTATTACATTGATTACATTATGTTAGCATTGTAATGTAGCATGATTCAGCAGTCATATTTTCTAAGTTTCTACCTTTGTTTTCTCTTTTCTAAAACTTTGTTTCTTGCTACTTGTGATTAGTTTTAGCTTGGAATTTTTGCTCAAATGATTAAAGTTGTCATTAAGCTCCTGCTAATTCATGAGCATGCAACATACTCCTCATTCCATTGCTTGAATTAGGTGAGGTGTAGGTACTCACATCGAGATGGTATTTTCTCTTTTATTTCAGATGCTATTTAATCTGTATTATGGTCTTTTAGCCATTCTCCCAACCTCTCTTTTTTTTATGTTTAATCTGTTTTCTCTGGATATTTCTAAACATATTCCAAATAACATTTAAAAATCATCAAATAGTCAGATACTATTATCAATTTATTAGTTTTTTTCTTCCACTAAGAAAGCATCTTAAGGGAGCAATTTCAATAATATTTTATTAAACATCAAATATGGCATAATCTTCACAAAATAAATTTTAATATAAATATCAATATTACATTTTAATTTAACTAAATTAAATTAGCTCTCCAAACAAAGGAAAACAAAAGTTTTCAATATTGTACTGCAAAAAAATACAACACTAATTTTTTTTAATGAACTAGAAAATTGTTTTTACCATTCAGAATGGTCCAAGTATCATTTAACTGGACTTCACTAATGGTATAGAGTAATTAGGACTATTAAATATCACTTAAACATAAGACATTTTTATATATATATAGTAGTTATAAGTATATATTTGTATATTCACCTGTTTATGAGCTTCTAAGTTAGGTTTATTTTTTGGTTTTATATTTTAGCAAGAAATATAAATCATTTTTTAAAAAAATTTGGAGTAAATTTATCATAAAATTAATGGATTTTACTGTGACATTTTCTTACTATGTCTGTTACTTATATCTGTTATTTTCTTACTATATCTGTTCTTATATATCCCTTCAACTTTGAGCTTCCACCATCATATTACCTCTTGCTGCCCTCCTTTAACTCACCAATATCTCTCTCCTATCTTCACTTGACATGTATTTGATCACTTTTGATCTCAATTACTCAATTACTCTTTATTTCAACCTTATTTCCACCATTTATGAAACTTTCTAGATTTATGAGCTACATAGTCTCTCTCTCTCTGTCTCTCTCTCTCCAACACACACACACACACACACACACACACACACACACACACAAAGTGCATACATATTTAACTTGCTTTCTGAATGAAAGAGAAAATTTGCGGTTTTTGATTTTCTGAGTCTTATTTACATAGCAGTTAACAGACACATCCATTTTTTCTGCAAACGACATTTTATTTTTCTTTATGAACAAATAAAATTACATTTTTATATAATATATAGTAGTTATAAGTATATATTTGTATATTCATCTGTTTATGAGCTTCTAAGTTGGCTTTATTTTTTGGTTTTGCATTTTAGCAAGAAACCTAAATCATTTTTTTAAAAAAATTGTAGTAATATTTTCAAGCTACAACCAAGTAACAACCAAGATTCTTAGAGTCATTTGGGAAAACTTCTTGTTAATGACTATATTGGCTACAAGAATTGATTTTCCCAATAGTAGTTACTTAAGGTTCATATCCACCACATATTTTGACAGCACTCTTGTCATTTGTTCCTTAATATCAATTCTTAAGGACTGAGTTGGGTGAGCTGTGTTCTCAAAGCAATTTTAATCTACAGTTTTCAAATACATTTACTATACACTATTTACATTTTCTAAAAACATTGACACTTTTTTTCTTTTTTTATTATGAATAAAGAAGTCACATTTTCTATCCCTGTAGGCCCTTAATCAAGGTCCATTTGCCCTCCCACCAGATCAGATCATTCTTTCATCTCCACATCTACCCATCACTCCCCTGGGTAGGCGATCCCAAGGTCCAAAGGTCCCCATATTGCTTAGTTCATCACCAACTCCAGGCAAATCCACTTTTCTCCCCCCAACATCAAACTGAGTCAGGTGTTTCTCTAGGGGAATTGGGATACAAGGGATCAGTCCAAGGTGTTTCTGATCCCAAGCTTTTCATTGGTTGTGGCTTGCAGCTTGGCATGCTCTGCTTTTTTAGTTTTGTTTTGTTGGGTTTAGAGCCCACTAATGAGTGAGTACATCCCCTGCTTATCTTTCTGGGTTTGTGATACTTTGTTAAGAAGGATATTCTCCAAATACATCCATTTGCCTGTAAATTTTAGAATATCATTTTTTTTTTCTGCAGAGTAGTACTCCACTGTGCAGATGTACCACAGTTTGTTAATTGATTCTTCACTTGAGGGGCATCTAGGTTGTTTCCAGGTTCTTACTATTACAAATAATGCTGCTATGAACATAGTTGAGCTAATGCCATTGGAGTGCGACTGTGCATCTTTAGGGTATACACCCAGAGGTGGTATTGCTGGGTCCTTGGGGAGATTGATTCTCATTTTCCTGAGAAAGCACCATACTGTATTCCAGAGTGGCTGAACAACCTTACACTCCCACCAACAATGGAAGAGTATTCCATTTACTCCACACCCTCTCCAGCATAGGCTATCATCTGTGTCTTTTATGTTAGCCAATATGACAGGTGTCAGGTGGTATCTCAAAATTGTTTTTGTTTGCATTTAGCTGATGGCTAAAGATGATGATCACTTTTTTTTTCATGAGTTGTTTATTTCTTTTATTTTAACTTCATCTTGATTATTTGACTAAGAAAAAAATGTAGTAGGAAAGTTTGTTCATTGCATTGGAAAGTAATTTTTGAGCACACATTATACAGGTCTGTAAGAAGTTAGAACTTCAACAAGAGAACACATAAAAGGTCCATCATAACAGAAAATATACATAGTCATCAACAAGTAACTATTATAGTTGCTAAATTAATATCTACAAATGTATAGGGTTGAACTGAAGAAAAGTTACAAACTCTTTGGGCCAGTCTGAGCTCTGTGTCTCCTCCTGCTTCAGTTATTTACAGTTCTCCTCATACCCTCTAACAAAAAGGGTCCATTTATTTATTACATTGATTCAGGAAATACTACAAATCAAGAATGTGAAAAATATGAGAGAATTTTTTCTACCTCTTGAAGTTTTCACTAACTGAAGTCTAGGGAAAGCATTTTCCTACTGTATCATGCTAGTGATTTACCACATCAACTCTAAAATAAGATGTGTTGCTTCTGGATACAGAATATAATCTAGCCTTCTGAGCCTTTGCAGCTTGTAAGAAAGGAAACGTGTATATATTGAGACCTCTAGTCCTATTAAACTAAAACTTTTAACTTTCCACCATGTAATATGATTATATACATATATGTAATATATATATATTAAAAGGTGTGCCAACTTTTGAAAATAAGATTGAATAATTTTCCCTTAAATGGTCTACTCATTATAGGTGTTGTATCAATTTTCTTTGTGACGTCCAAAGAAATTCAAAAATTAAAAAACTTTCCTGAAAGCATTCCAGACACAAATTAATGCAATTTCATCAAATTGGTAAATCAAAGTAGGTTTGAGATGATGCATTTAAATTATGTTAGTTAAGTTTTAAATATCCTTTGTGCCTGAAATGTGGAAGCCAAGTCAAGTACTTCAAACTAGGCAGTACTTTTCTGTTTCTGCAAACATTTTTGCTACTTTTACTCTTTTTTTTTAGCACTGAGTCCAAAATTGGTTGTAGAAAAAGCTATTTAAGTGCAAAATCTCAGTGAACAGTAAAGTTCTAAAATTGAAAGGAATAGTTTTTAAGGAGGCAAACCAAATATTGTGTGGAGAATTTCTCCCTAGAGTAAATGCTTTCATTTTCAGTACCTTTTCTTTTCTTCTTTTTTTTATTATTATGAACAAAGAAGTCACACTTTCTATTCTTGTATATCCTTATTCAAGGTCTCATCCCCCTCCCATCACATTAGGTCATTCTTTCTTCTCCTAAAATCCCCATTCCCTCCCTGGGAAGGCAGGAGGCAGTTCCATGCTCCAACTGTCTGAATATTTCTTAGGTCAGTCTCCACTCCTGGCAGATCCAGTTTTCTCCTCCTCCCTCAAGAGTGAGTCAGGAGGTCCTCTCGGGGGAGTGGGATCCAAGGAGTCAGTATAGGGTGTTTCTGATCAAAAGCTGTTCAGTGGTTGTGGTTTGTAGCTTGGGCATGCTTTGCTTTTCTTCTTGTTTGTTTGTTTGTTTGATTGTTTAGAGTCCACTAATGAGTGAGTACATGCCCTGCTTATATTTCTGAGTTTGCTGAGGAAGATATTCTCCAAATTAATCCATTTGCCTGAAAATTTTAGGATATCATTTTTTCTTACTGCTGAGTACTACTCCATTGTGTAGATGTACCACAGTTTGTTAATCCATTCTCCAGTTGAGGGACATTTAGGTTTTTTCCAGGTTCTTGGTATTACAGATAACGCTGTTATGAACATAGTTGAGCTAATGCCTTTGGAGTATGACTGTGTATCTTTAGGGTATACACCCAGAAGTGGTATTGCTAGATCCTTGAGGAGATTGATTCTCAATTTTCTGAGAAAAATCCATACTGTGTTCCAAAGTGGCTGAACAAACTTATACTCCCACCAACAATGGAGGAGTGTTCCATACTCCACATTCTCTCCTGCATAGGCTGTCCTTTGTGTCATTTATCTTAGCCAATATAACAGATGTCAGATGGTATCTCAAAGTTGTTTTCATTTGCATTTCTCTGATGACTAAAGATGATGAGAATTTTTTCAGGTGCCTTTCAGCCATTCGTAATTCTTCTGCTGAGGAATCACTCTTTATATCTGAATCCCATTTTTTGATTGGGTTAATCAAGGTTTTGGGCTCTAGATTCCTGAGTTCTTTATATATCTTAGAGGTCAGCCCTCTATCACTTGTAGGGTTGGTGAAAATCTTTTCCCAGTCTGTAGGCTGTTGTTTTGTCCTATTGACAGTGTCCTTGGCTTTACAGAAGCTTCTTAGCTTCAGGAGATACCACCTATTGATTGTTGGTCTTAGTGTCTGTGCCACTGGTGTTATATTTAGGAAGTGGTCGCCTGTGCCAATTCGTAGAAGTGCATTTCCCACTTTCTTTTCTAACAAGTTTAAAATGGCTGGGTTAATGTTGAGGTATTTGATCCACTTGGATTTGAGTTTTCTGCAGGGTGACAGGCTTGGATCTATTTGCATTTTCTACACACTTCCATCCAGCTATGCCAACATCATTTGTTAAATATACTACCTTTTTTCCATTGAATATTTTGGGCCTCTTTGTCAAAGATCAGGTGGTCATAGGTTTTTGGATTAATGTCTGGATCCTCAATCCTATTCCAGTGATCCAGAAGTCTGTTTTTATTGCAGTACCAGGCTGTTTTTTATTACTGTAGTTCTGTAGTATAGCTTGAAGTCAGGGATGGTGATACCTCCTGAGGTTCTTTTGTTGAGTAAAATTGTTTTGGCGATTCTGGCTTTCCTCTTATTCCAAATGAAATGTAGTATTGTTCTTTCAAGGTCCAAAAAATACTGAGTTGGGATTTTGATGGTTAGTGCATTGAAGCTATAGATTGTCTTTGGTAGAATTGCCATTTTTACTATGTTGATCCTACCAATCCAGGAACATGGGAAAGCTTTTCATTTTCTGATATCCTCTTCAATTTCTTTCTTTAGTGATTAAAAATTTTTGTCAAATAGGTCTGTTAATTCTTTGGTTATAGTTACTCCAAGGTATTTAATACTATTTGCTGCTATTATGAAGGGTAATGTTTCCCTTATTTCTTTTTCAGCTCTTCTAACTTTAGTGTATAGAAGGACTACTGTTTTCTTTGAGTTAATCTTGTTTCCTGCTACATTGCTGAAGGTGTTTATCAGCTGTAGCAGTTCCTTCAAAGAATATTGTGGGTCACTTATGTATACAATCATATCATGTGCAAATAGAGATAGCTTCACTTCTTCTTTTCCAATTTGTATCCACTTTATCCTCTTTCATTCCCTTATTGCTTTAGCTAAAACTTCAAAAACTATATTGAATAGATAAGGGGAGAGAGGACATCCTTGTCTAGTTCCTGATTTTAGTAGGATTGCTTTGAGTTTTGCTGCATTAAGTTTGATACTGGCTGTCGGCTTCTTGTAAATCGCCTTAATTATATTTAGGTATTCTCCCTGTATTCCTGATCTCTCCAGGTCTTTAATCATAAATGTGTGTCCAAGGCTTTTTTACACAACTAACGATATGGTCATGTGGTTTTGTTCCTTTAGTTTGTTTATATGATGGGTATCAATTTATGGATTTTTGTATGTTAAACCAGCCTTGCATTTCTGGGATGAAGCCTATTTGGTTGTGATGGATGATATTTTTTTTTTACATTGTTGTATATGGTTTGCTTAAATTTTGTTGAGAACTATTGTATCAATAGTCATGAGGAAAATTTGTCTGTAATTCTCCTTCTTTGTTGTGTCTTTGGGTAGCTTGGGTATTAGGGTAATTGTGGCCTCATAAAAAGAATTTGGTAATATTCCTTCAGTTACTACTCTGTGAAATAGTTTGAGGAATAACGGTAGTAATTCTTCTTTAAATGTCTGGCAGAATTAGGCACTGAAACCATCTTGACCAGGGCTTTTATGTTTGCAGAGGCTTTTAATGACATCTTCAATTTCCTTAAGTGTTATAGGCCTGTTTATGTAATTAATCTGATCTTCATTTACTTTTGGTAGATGGTACCTGTCCAGAAAGCTGTCCATTTCTTTTATGTTTTCCATTTTTGTGGAATACAGATTTTCAAAGTATGATCTGAGAATTCTCCAGATTTCCTTGGGGTCTGTTGTTATGTCCCCCTCTTCAATTCTGATTTTGTTGATTTGAACACTCTCTGTTTTTTGATTAGTTTGGCTGAGGGCTTATCTATCTTGTTGACTTTCTCAAAGAACCAACTCTTAGATTCATTGATTCTTTGTATTATTCTTTTTGTTTCAATTGTATGGATTTCAGCTCTAAGGATGATTTTTTCCTGCTGTCTACTCCTTCTAGGTAAGTTCACTTCTAATTGTTCTAAGGCTTTCAGCTGAACTGTTAGGTCTCTAGTGTGGGATTTCTCTAGGTTTTTCATGTGGGCATCTGGTGCTATGAATTTTCATCTTAAGACTGCTTTCATTGTGTCCCACAAGTATGGATATGTTGTGGATTTATTTTCATTAAATTCTTGGAAGACATTTCTTTCTTTCTTAATTTCTTCCTTGACCCAGAGATGGTTCAGCTTAGTGATGTTTAGTTTCCTTGAGTTGGTAGGCTTTCTTTAATATTTGATGTTGTTGAACTCTATCTTTAGGCCCTGGTGGTCTGATGAGTTACAAAGGATTGTTTTCATTTTTTTGTATCTCTTCATATTTGCTTTATGGCCAATTATGTGGTCAATTTTGGAGAAAATTCAATGAGGACCTGAGAAATATGTATATTCCTTTGTGTTTTGATGGAAGCTTCTGTAGATATCTATTAAATCCATTTTCATTAAAACCTCTTAGACACCTTATTTCTCTGTTGAGTCTCTGTCTGGTTGACCTAGCCAGGGTTGAAAGTGAGGTATTGAAGTCTCCCACTATTACGGTGTAAGAATTGACGTGGGATTCGAGTTTTAGCAGTGTTTCTTTTAAATAGGTAGATTCCCTTATATTAGAGGCATAAATATTCAGGATTTAAATCTCCTCTTGACCAATTTTTCCTGAGATGAATAAGTAATGATCATCTTGGTCACTTTTAATTGCTTTTAGCTTAAAGTCTACTTTGTTAGATATTAGGATGGCAACCCCCTCTTGTTTCTTAGGATCATTTGACTGGAAAATCTTTTCCCAACCCTTTACTCTGAGCCTGTATCTTTCTTTGTGGTTTATGTGTGTTTCTTGTAGGCAACAGAAGGATGGCAACTGTTGTTGTATCCACCTTGTTAGTGTGTGACGTTTTATAAGAGAGTTGAGTCCATTGATATTAAGGGATATTAGTGACCACTGATTGATATTTCCTGCAATTTTTGGTGGTAACTTGCTTGCATTTCCTTTCTCTGGAGGATTCTTCTGTGGAATTATGGATTGTTTGTTGTTTCATGGATGTATCTGGGGTCCATAGGTTGGAGTTTTTCCTCTAAACTCTCTGTAGCCCTGGATTGGTAGATATTGTTTCAGTCTGACTTTGTCATGAAATATCTTGTTTACTTCATCTATGGTGATTGATAATTTTGCAGGGTATAGTATTCTAGTTTGGTAGCCATGTTCTTTTAGCATCTGTATAACTTCTGACCAAGCCCTTCTAGCTTTCATCATTTCCATTGAATAGTCAGGCATTATTCTGTTGGGTCTGCCTTTATATGTAAGTTGGCACTCTTCTTTGGCAGCTCTTAAATTTTTTTCTTTGTTCTGTATGTTTTGTGGCTTGATTATAATGTGATGCACTGACTTTTTTGGGGGGTTATATCTATTTGGTGTTCTGTAAGCTTCTTGTATCTTTATAGGCATTTTCTTCTTCAGGTTAGGGATGTTTTCTTCTATGATTTTATTTAAAACACTCTCTGTGCCTTTGAGCTGGTATTCTTCTCCTTCTTCTATTCCTAATATTCTCAAGTTAGGTCTTTCATGGTGTCCCAGATTTCTTGAATATTTTGAATTTTTTTTGGTTATAGTATTTTCTTTGACTGATAAATATATTTGAGCTACATGTCAGAGATTCTGTCTAGCATCTCTTGAACTCTGTGGGTTATGCTTGTATCTGTGGTTCCAGCTTCTTTCTTCAGGTTTGTATTTCCATCTTTGTCTCATTTTGTATCTTTTTTATTTCTTCCATTTCAGTTTTTTATTCCTGGCATGTTTCTTTCATTTTTTGCTTTACTTTTTCTTGGTTTCCTTTCATAGATTTGTTCATCTCTTCCAATTTTTTGTTTATTTTTCTTCTATTTCTGTACGGCAATTTTTCATATCTTCTTTGAGAGTTTCAATGATCATCATAAAGGAATTTTTTGGTGTTGCTTCCTTCTGTTTCCTCTTCTTTGCTCAGTTCTGGTCTTATAGTTGTAGAACCAGCACTTTCTTCTGGAGTTACCTTGTTTTTCTTTATATTATTATATATATTTTTCACTGGCATCTGCCCATGGCTTCAGTGGTTCATGATTAAGTGGCTCCTGGTCAGTTGTGGCCTGTGGGTTTGTGTGTCTCCTATCACCTCTGAACAAAAGATCTGCTCAATCTCTAATTCTACTCTAGACAGGGGACTGAATTTCAAGTCTTCAGTCCTTCTCTGTTTGAGAAGTTTGAGGTGGGTGGCTGTACAAATTCCCTCAATAGCATCTGGGGAGATCCGGAAAGTCAAAGTTTATCTCTGATTGCAACAGAGTTTTTATGGACACACTCCACAGACAATGCCTGTTCCTGGAACTGGAACCTGACCAGAACACAATTTTCCCTGGCAGGAATTCAGGTGCTGGGGCCTGCTGAACCCACCTCACCTTTGCTCGAAGTCTGAGTCTATCTTTCATGGTCCTCAGACCTTCTCTGTTTGATCAGTTGTAGGTGGGTGGCCATGCAAATTCCCTCAGTAACAGCTGGGGGGACCCTGACAGTTAAAGTTTATCTCTGTCTGCAACAGAGTGTGTAAGGACATGCCAGGAAATAAAAACTGTAAAAGAGACAAAGAAAAAGGCACAAATTGAGGCAAAGGTGGAAATAGAAACCCTGAAGAAAAAAAGCTGGAACTACAGATAAAAGCATAACCAACAGAATTCAAGAGATGGAAGATAGAATCTCTGAAGTGAAAGACTCAGTAGCTCAAATACATATATCAGTCAAAGAAAATACTAAAATCAAAGAAGCTATAACACAAAATTTTCAGGAAATCTGGGACTACATAAAAAGACCTAACTTGAAATAATAGGAATAGAAGAAGGAGGAGGATGAGGAGGAGGAGAAGAAGAAAGAGAAGAAGAAGAAGACGGAGAAGAAGAAGGAGAAGAAGTAGTAGTAGAAGAAGAAGAAGAAGAAAACAAAGAAGAAAAGAAGAAGAAGAGCACAAAGGAACAGATAATGTGTTCAATAAAATGATAGAAGAAAACTTTCCTAACTTGAAGAAGGAAATGCCTATAAAGATACTAAAAGCTTCCAGAACACCAAAGAGATATGACCCCCTAAAAAAGTTAGAACGACACATAATAATCAAGATACAAAGCATATAGAACAAAGAAAAAATTTTAAGAGCTGCAAAAGTAAAGAGCCAACTTACCTGTAAAGGTAGACCCATCAGAATAACACATGAATATTTAATGGAAACGATGAAAGTTCAAATGGTTTGTTGACAAGTTATACAGACCCTAAAAGAGCATGGCTGCCAAACCAGAATGCTATACCTGCAAAATTATCAATCACCACAAATGGAGTATACAAGATATTTCATGACAAAACCAGACTGAAACAATACATATCTACCAATCCAGCACTACAGAAAGCATTAGAGGGAAAACTCCAACATAAGGACCAAAGATACACCCATGAAACCACAAACAATCAATAATCCCACAGAAGTATAACCCAGAGAAAGGAAATACAAAAAAGTTACAACCAAAAATAGCAGCAAATATCTATCAGTGGTCACTAATATCCCTTAATATCAATGGACTCAAGTCACCTATAAAATGACACCCACTAAAAAGATAAATATAACAAAAGAAGTCATTCATCCATTGCCTACAAAAAAACACACCTCAACCACAAAGACAGATACAGGCTCAGAGTAAAGGGATGGGAAAATATTTTCCAGTCAAATGGTCCTAAAACACAAACTGGGGTTGCCAACCTAATATCTAACAAAGTAGACTTTAAGCTAAAAGCAATTAAAAGGTACCAAGTTGGTCATTACCTATTCATCACAGAAAATATTGGTCAAGAATACATTTCAATCCTGAATATTTATGCCCCTACTATAAGGGCAAAAACCTATGTAAAAGAAACTCTGCTAAAGTTCAAATCCCACATCAATTCTCACACCCAAATATTGGGAGACTTGAACACTCCACTTTAACCCCTGGATATGTCAACCAATAAGAGACTCAACAGAGAAATAAGGAGTCTAAAAGAGAATATGATACAAATGGATTTAATAGATATCTACAGAAGCTTGCACCCAAATGCAAAGGAATATACATGTTTCTCAGCTCCTCATAGAACTTTTTCTAAAATTGACAACATAACTGGTCATAAAGCAAATATCAACAGATAAAAAAATGAAAATAATCCCTTGCATTATATTGGACCACCAGGGAGTAAAGTTAGATTTCAGCTACTTCAAAAATCAAAGAGAGCATACCAATTCATGGAAACTAAACAACAGTCAGCTGAAACACTTCTGGGTCAAAGAAGAAATTAAGAAAGAAGTCAAAGTCTTCCTACAATTTGATGAAAATGAATCAACAACATACCAAAAGTTCTGGGACACATTGAAAGCAGTCTTAAGAGGAAAATTCATAGCATTAGATGTCTATATGAAAAATCTAGAGAAATCCCACACTAGAGAACTGAAAGCTCAGCTGAAAGACTTAGAAAAATTAGAAGCAAAGTCACCTAGTAGAAGGAGACCACAGGAAATATTTAAATTTGAGCTGAAATCAATAGAATTGAAACAAAAAGAACAATACAAGTAAACAGGGAATCAAAGTGTTGGTTCTTTGAGAAAGTCAACAAGATAGATAAGCCCTTATCAAAATTATTCAAAAAGCAGAGAGAGGGTGTCCAAATCAACAAAATCTGAAATAAAAAGGGGGACATAACAACTGACCCCTAGGAAATCCAGAAAATTATCAGATCATACTTTGAAAATCTGTATTCCACAAAAATGAAAACCTCAAAGAAGTGGACAGTTTCTGGACAGGTACCATCTACCAAAAGTAAATGAAGATCAGATTAATTACCTAAACAGGCCTATAACACTTAAGGAAATTGAAGCTGTCCTTAAAAGCCTCTGCAAACATAAAAGCACTTGTCTGAATGGTTTCAGTGCAGAATTCTATCAGACATTCAAAGAAGAATTACTAACATTACTCATCAAAATACTTCACACAGTAGAAACTGAAGGAATATTGCCAAACGCTTTTTATAAGGTCACAATTATCTTAATACTCAAGCCATTCAAAGATACAACAAAGAAGGAGAATTACAGACCAATTTCCCTCATGACTATTGATGCTAAAATTCTCAACAAAGTTTTAGCAAACTTTATACAACAATATATAAAAAATATGATCCATCATGACAAAGTAGGCTTCATCCCAGGAATGCAGGGCTGGTTTAAAATACGAAAAACCATAAACATTATCTATCATACAAACAAACTAAAGGAACAAAATCACATGATCAAATCCTTAGATGCTGAAAAAGCCACTGACAAAACCAAATACTTCTTTATGATTAAAGCCCTGGAGAGATTAGCAATACAGGGAGAATACCTAAATATAATAAACACGATTTACAAGAAGCTGACAGCCAAAAAAAAAAAAAAAAAAAAAAAAAAAAAAAAAAAAAAAAAAAAAAAAAAAAAAAAAAAAAAAAAAAAAAAAAAAAAAAAAAAAAAAAACTTAATGGAGAAAAACTCAAAGCAATCCTACTAAAATCAGGAACTAGAAAAGGATGTCCTCTTTCCACTTATCTATTCAATATAGATCTCAAAGTTTTAGCTAAAGCAATAAGAGAATAAAAGGAGATTAAGGGGATACAAATTGAAAAAGAAGAAGTGAAAATATCTCTATTTGCAGATGATATGATTGTATACATAAGTGACCCACAAAATTCTTCCAAGGAATTTCTGTGGCTGATAAACACCTTCACAAGTATAGAAGGATACAAGATTAACTCAAAGAAATCAGTAGCCCTTCTATACATTAAAGATAGAAGAGCTGAAAATTAAATAAAGAAACATTACCCTTCATAATAGCAGCAAATAGTGTTAAATACCTTGGAGTAACTATAACCAAGAAATAACAGATCTATTTGACTAAAATTTTTAAATCACTAAAGAAAAAAATTGAAGAGCATATCAGAAAATGGGAAGGTTTCTCATGTTCTTGGATAGGTAGGATCAACATAGTATAAATGGCAATTCCACCAAAAGCAATCTATAAATTCAATGCACTGCCCATCAAAATCCCAACACAATATTTTTTGGACCTTGAAAGAGCAATACTCAATTTCATTTGGAATTAAAGGAAAGCCAGGATTGCCAAAACAATTTTACTCAACAAAAGAACCTCAGGTGGCATCACCATCCCTGACTTCAAGTTATACTATAGAGCTACAGTAATAAAAACTGCCTGGTATTGCAATAAAAACAGAATTGTGTATCAAAGGAATAGAATTGAGGATACAGACATTAATGCAAAAACCTATGAACCTATGTTCTTTGACAAAGAGGCCGAAAATATTCAATGGAAAAAAAAGATACTATAGTTAACAAATGATGTTGCCTTAGCTGGATGGTAGTTGTAAAATAATGCAAATAGATCCAAGCCTGTCACCATGCACAAAACTCAAATTAAAGTGGATCAAAGACCTCAACATAAACCCAGCCACTTTGAACTTGACAGAAAACAAAGAGGGAAATATACTTCTACAATTTGGCACAGGTGAACACTTCCTAAATATAACAACAGTGACACAGACACTAAGATCAACAATCAATAAGTGGGATCTCCTGAAGCTGAGAAGCTTCTGTAAAGCCAAGGACACTGTCAATAGGACAAAACAACAGCCTACAGAATGGAAAAAGATTTTCCCAACCCTACAAGTGATATAGGACTAATCTCTAAGTTATATAAAGAATCCAAGAATCTAGAGCCCAAAATATTGAACAACCCAATCAAAAATGGAATTCAGATCTAAAAAGTAATTTCTCAGCTGAAGAATTATGAATGGTTGAAAATCACATGAAAAGGTGCTCATCATCTTTAGCCATCTGAGAAATGCAAATCAAAACAACTTTGAGATACTACCTGACACCTGTTAGATTTGCTAAGATAAAAGACACAGATGACAGCCTATGTTGCAGACCATGCAGAGCAAGTGGAACATTCCTCCATTGTTCATGGGAGTGTAATCTTGTTCAGTCCCTTTGGAATACAGTATTGCGATTTCTCAGAAAATTGAGAATCAATCTCCCCAAATATCCATCAATACCACTTCTGAGTGTATACCCTAAAGATACACATTTACACTTCAAAATCTTTAGCACAACTATGTTCATAGCAGAGATATTTGTAATAGCAAGAACCTGGAAACTATCTAGATGTCCCTCAACTGAAGAATAAATTAACAAACTGTAGTACATCTACACAATGGAGTACTACTCAACAGTAAGAAAAAATGATATCCTAAAATTTGCAGGCAAATAGATGGATTTGGAGAATATCCTCTTGAGTGAGGTATCACAAACCCAGAAAGATAAGCAGGAATGTACTCACTCATTAGTGAACTCTAAACAAACAAACAAAGAACAAGAAAAAAGCAAAGTAAACCCAAGCTGCAAACCACAACCACTGAACAGCTTGGGATCAGAAACACCTTGGATTGATTCCATGGATCCTACTTCCCCTAGAGGAACACCTGACTCAGTCTTGAGGTTGGTGGGAGAAAACTGGGTCTGCTGGAAGTGGAGGCTGAACTAAGTAATATTGGGATGGTGGGACTTTGGGACTGCCTGCTGCCTGCCCAGGCAGGGGATGAGGAGTTGTGGAGAAGAGAGAATGACCTGATGTGGTGGGAGGGGGAAGGGACATTGAATAAGGATGTACTAGGATAGAAAGTGTGACTTCTTTGTTTATAATAATAAAATAATAAATAAATGAATAAATAAATAAAAAATAAATAAAAGAAAAAAAAAGAAAAAACCCAGGGAGAGATTACATAGTACCTTGCTGACATTTAACTTTCTTAATGCTGATGAGAAAGGAACATCAGTTGCAGAGAGACACTGAGTCTTGAGTTGATCTAACCTATTTATTTTGAGGACATATTAACTTCAGATTAAAAACCAGGATATGTGCTTCGATGGCGTAGGGGTTTTGATTTTGTTTCCACAGGAAAAGAAAAAAATATGAATACCAACAAGATTGACAAAGAGCTGATTCAAAAAGGAGAACTCTCTCTAGGAGAAGGAGTAATGGCTCATCTGTCGATATGATAACTGGATATATGGTAAGGAACATTCACTTAACTAAGGTAGGGCAGGGTCTCAGTTTTGTTTTTACACAAGAACAGATACAACCCTCTTCATGACATTAAAAGGATGCTGAATGCTTAGACTTTTAAAGCTGGAAGAATATATGAAAAGACTAAACAGAAGGACAATTGGCAGCGACATACGATAAGTGTAACTTCTCAATTCTTTCTACTATAAATCTGTATCTAATACACACACACACACACACACACACACACACACATACTTTAAAAAAGTGGTCCTGGTTTGATCATGAAAAAGGCTGGCTTTGGAGATGAAGCAAGTGGCTTTCTCCCTCTCTAAACCCAAGTGCATTGGCAAAGAAAACCTGAGAGACTCTGTCTAGTATCAGAAAAGCCACCTGGTGTGAGACAGAAGGTAGATGAAATATATAGGGATCAATATTATTATGCTCTTATTTTGAATCCTACTTCTTTCTACATTTTCTACTCTTTTAATCTAAGAATCTCGTTTGCACACAATCCTTTCTGATGACTCAATATAATCACTTGATATTAGTATCTATTGGACTCTTCACTATAAACAACAATTTCTGCTACCAGGACTCTCCAAAGCATCCAGAAGGAAGATGGGGCCCCCACCATGGGAAAGAAAAAAACTTCAAGACAGGGATGGAAGGAACTGCTGTATATCACTCAACGATCACTTTTGATGTATAGACCATTCAGGACAGTTGTAAGATAGCTTTATATCATGTCTTTAACTAGAATTTCAGATGAATTTTCTCAGTACTATGAGAATGGTTATACATGTTTACTGTTACTTCATTAGGACTTAACCATTGTTTTAGTTTTACAGAACCCCACAGAGATAACATCACCCACAAGCCAGCATGAAGCAACATATTGAGAAACTTATTCTCCCAATAAGTTTGTCATCTGAGGGTTATAGACAAATAACATTCTGATAGGATGGTTAAAGTTAATCTTGGGTGGAGGATAAAATGATATTACAGATGTAGGAACTCCTTTTAAAGAAGAGAAAAGGGAATTGATAGGGGATTATTATATCCACCTGCAAACAATTACTAGTCAAAAGATAAACCAAAAATAAATTGCTATGGTATAGATGCTTGTATATTTATACAAATGGGAAATTATTCTGTATGTTTGACTGAGATAATCTGTATATTGATACAAAGTTGAATGTATTATTGCCCTATTTTGCACATGTTTCTACCTATGTTTAAAATCTTTTCCACATTAATGCATATTAAGTATGTTGTCATTTCCATAAAGCAATTTCTACCTCTATTTATGCTAGTCATAACATTTATTTTAATATATACACAAGTTGTTTTGTATAGCTCTGTTTAGATATTCTGTACAATGAAATGTAGTTAGGATACTGTTGTTATTTTATAAAATATGTGTATGCTGGTTAATATTCATAAGAATTTCATACTTGAAGTCATTATGTAGGAGTTGTACACTCATTTATAGAATGTCTGTTTTTGCAATGTAAGCTTTACTTTCTTGGTTGATTATAATTGCAGATTACCACTACCCAGATTTGACACCTAACAGTCAGGATACTTAGGCTTTCCAGAAAAATGCTAGAATATATCAGATAGATAGGTGTCTTTAATCACATCATAGACCGAGAGAAAATGGCATTCAAGATTTTGTTATCTAGTATTTGGCCATGAGAGACATGACAACTCCTGGAATCACTGTTCCTTTCCCAAGGTTGTGTTGAGCATCATGGACATCTCACAAAGAGATTATCTTCTTTGGCAGATAATGGCCTGATGGGCTAAGTACTGCACTTGCCCTGACTGCTGTCAGCATATACACTGTCCAATCTGGACAAGCAAGATGAAGGATACAGCCTGCCAAAGCCTACCTGAACAGGATAAGATGGTCTCACCCAAAAATATCCTGCTTCTGAAGAGATTTGTCAGACATCCTAGGCTAGTAGCCAGATGGGTGGATGCTCCCACAGTACAGAGAAGCTGTGGATGACTATCCAGGTAGTTAAATGTATTGTCCTCTCCTAAATCTTAGAAGTTACTCTCTCATGCTTCCAACCTTCAGGTAATATATTTTCCCTCTCAAATTTTGATGGTGTTGAAGACTGGATAGTTGAGGTTGCTATTACTTCATATCTTAGCAAAAACATTCAGATATTAGAACTTTATCATTTAAGATAAACAGCCTTTGAGCAATCTCTGGACATAGCCTTGTATCAATATTCTAGACATTAAGATGCACCTTGTATTTGTTGTTGGATAGTTGTAGTGTGACCTTGCTTATGTTAGTGCCTTCTCCTTTCCCAAACACAACCTTATGATAATCCCTATAATATATAATCTTATACTTAGTTTAGAACTTTCTTATTTAGACAAAAGGGGGAGATGTACCAGAAGAAAAAAGCTGTAACTACAGACACACGCATGACCAACAGAATCCAAGAGGTAGAAGAGAGAATCTCTGGAGTAGAAGACTCAATAGCAGAAATAGATTCATCAGTTAAACACTAAAACCAAAAACTCATAACACAAAATGTTCAGGAAATTTGAGACACCATTAAAGACCTACCTGAGAATAAAAGGAATAGAAGGAGAATTCCAGCTCAAAAGCATAGATAATGTATTCAACAAAATCATAAAAGAAAACTTTTCCAACTTAAAGAAGGAAATAAGGAGATGCCTATAAGATACAAGAAGGTTACAGAAAACCAAATAGATTTGACCCCCAAAAGAAGTCCACTCACCACATAATAATCAAGCCACAGAATATACAGAACAAGGAAAAAAATTTAAACAAGTATTGGATTGCTTTATTATGATAAAATAATTTAGACATTGTTCTACATAAAACAAATCATAGAATTTGTATACCTAAAGAAGGGAACATGAATGAGATAATGACTCCAGGTTAATTGCTAAAGAAAAGGCCAAATAGAAAATACATGCAGCTCAGTAAATTAGCTCATTTGAACATGTTTTTTTATACAAATAGTCATATTTTTAACTTGTGTTTATCCTTATTCAAGCTACCTTCCCCCTCCAAATTCTTCCAGTCACTCTTCTACTCCATATCTCCCCATCTCCTGCCCAGCATGGGCAGGAGGTCCTAAGGTCCCAATAATACTAAGTTCAGTATTCTTGGCGGATCCAGCTTCCTCACCCCAACATCAAGACTGAGTCAGGTGTTACTCGTCAGGGAGTGGGATCCAAGGTGCCACTCCCAGGAGTTTCAGATTCAAAGCTGATCAGGGGCTATGGTTTGCAGCTTGGACATGCTTTGTTTTTTGCTTTTTTTGTTTAGAGTTTTTCAGCTCTTTTAATTTTAGTGTATAGGAGGGCTGCTGATTTCTTTGAGTTATTCTTGTATCCTGCTACTTTGTGGAAAGTGTTTTTAGCTGCAGAAGATTTCTGGTAAAATTTTGTGGGTCAGTTATGTATACAATAAAATCATCTGCAAACAGAGATAATTTCACTTCTTTTCCAATTTGAATACACTTAATCAAGCTAAATGTGTTGCGCTGGAACTACGCCTTCGGCTCTGGAATACACTTAATCTCGTTGCGTCCTCTTATTGCTTTAGCTTATATTTTGAGAACTATATTGAATACATTAGTGAAGAGAGGAAATCCTTGTCTAATTCCTGATTTTAGTTGGATTGCTTTAGCTTTTCTCCATTAAGTTTGATGTGGTTTATAGGTTTCTTGTAAAAGTCTTTACTATATTTAGATATTTTTTCTTTATTTCTTATCTCTCCAGAACTTTTATCAAAAAGGAGTGTTGGATTTTTGTCAAATGCTTTTTTAGTATCTAAAGATATGATCATGTCATTTTTTTGCTCATTTTGTTTATATGATGGATGACATTTCCGATTTTTCATTGTTAAAACTTTCATGCATTTATGGGACTATTTTATCATGGTGGATAACATGCATTTTTTTTTTGAAGAAATGTATTTTATTGAATATCTCACACTGATGACTATGTGAAAAACAATTCCAGTTATCTACCAATTAAAGAGTGATTGGGCAATCTGTAAATACTGTCATTTCTAGGGCATCTTGGGAGTCACTGGTATAAAATAAACTTGGCAGATTCAAGATTGCCCTTCTTGTTTTTAACTGTGTGTACAATGCTGACATTATCAAACTGTGTATATGGGCTGGAGAGATGGCTCAGCCGTTAAAGGCTAGGCTCACAACCATAAATATAAGAGTTTGGTTCCCAACATGCATTTTATACATTGTATATGGTTTGCCAAAATTATGTTGAGAATTTTAGCATGAATATTCATGAGGGAATTTGGTCTGTAATTTTCATTCTTCATTGCATCATTGAGTGGCTTGGGTATTAGAGTAATTGTGGCCTCATAAACAAATTTGGCAATATTCCTTCACTTTCTACTGTGTGAAACAGTTTGAGGGGTAATGGTAGTAATTTTTCTTTGAATGTCAGATAGAATTCTGCACTGAAACATTCTGGACCTGGGGTTTCTTTACTTGGGAGGCCTTTAATGACAGCTTCAATTTCCTTTAGAGTACAGGTCTGTTAAGGTAATTAATCTCTTCTTCATTTAATTTTGGTAAATTGTGTATGTCCAAAAAGCTGTGTTTTTCTTCTAGGTTTTCCATTTTGTGGAATATAGATTTTAAGATTATGACCTGATATTTCTCTGGACTTTCGGGGTACCTGTTATGTCCCCCTACTCACTTCTGAGGTTGTTGATTTGGATACTCTCTTCCTTTTTTTTCCTTAGTTTGGTTAAGGATTTATCTATCTTGTGACTTACTCAAAGAATAAAATTTGAATCATTGAATCTCTGTATTTTTTTGTTTCAATTGTACTGATTTCAGTTATTTCCTGTTGTCCACCCCTTCTAGGTGAGTTTGCTTCTAATTGTTCTAAGGCTTTTAGCTGTTCAGTTAGATCTCTAGTGTGGGATTTCTTTAGGTTTTTATATAGGCATCTAGTGCTATGAAGTTTCCTCTTAAGACTACTTTCATTGAGTCCCACAAGTTTGGGTATGTTGTGGATTCATTTTCAATACATTCTAGGAAGACTTTGATTTCTTTCTTAATTTCTTCCTTGACCCAGAGGTGGTTCACTTCAGTGACATTTAATTTCCATGAGTTTGTAGGCTTTGTTTGATTTTTATGTTGTTGAACTCTAACTTTAGGCCCTGGTTGTCTGATATGCTATAAGGATTATTTCCAGTTTTGTATCTATTGATACTTTCTTTATGACCAATTATGTGGTCAATTTTAGAGAAAATTCCATGTGGTGCTAAGAAATAAGTATTTTCTATTTTATTTGGGTATAAGCTTCTGTAAATATCTATTAAAATCATTTGCATTATAACCTCTGTTAGACTCATTATTTCTCTGTGGAGTCTATGTTTGGTTGACCTATCCAAGAGTGAAAGTAGGGTATTGAAGTCTCCCAGTTTTAGAGTGTGAGAATTGATGTGAGATTTGAAGTTTAATAGTTTTTCTTTTACATATTCTTTATATTAGGAGCATAAATAATGTGGATTTAAATCTCCCCTTGACCAATTTTTCCTGTGATGGATAAGTAATGCCTATCTTGTTCCCTTTTAATTGATTTTAGCTTAAAGTCTACTTTGTTTGATATTAGGATGGCAACCACAGCTTATTTCTTATGACCATTTGTGTGGAAAATCTTTTTCCAACACAAAATATCAATCAGTGGCTACTAATACACCTTAATATCAATGGACTCAATTTACCTATAAAATGGCACATACTAACATGATGAACACAAAAACAGAAGCCATCCTTCTGCTGTATATAAGGAACACACCACAACCCTACAGACAGGCTCATGCTCAGACTAAAGGGTTGGTAAAAGATTGTCCAAGCAAATGGCCAAAAGAAAAAAGCTAGTGTTGCCATTCTAATATTGAACAAAGTAGATTTCAAACTAAAAACAATTAATAGAGATGAGGATGGACTTTACTTATTCATCTCAGGAAAAATTGGTCAAGATTATGTTTCAATCTTGAATATTTATGCCCCCCATATAAGAGCACCTATCTATGTAAACCAAACAATACTAAAGCTCAAGTTCCATATCAACTCTCAAACCCTAATAATGGGAGACTTCAATACATCACTTCCATCCTTGGATAGGTCAACCAGACAGAGATGAAACAGAGAAATTAGGAGTCTAAAAGAGATTATGTTGCAAATGGATTTAACAGATATTTACAGAAGCTTCCATGTCAAACCAAAGGAATATACATACTTCTTAGCACCACATGGAACTTTCTCTAAAAGTAACCACATAATTGCTCATAAAGCAAATATCAATAGATACAATAAAGTGGAAAAAGTTCCTTGGATCATATCAGATCACCAGAGTCTGAAGTAAGAGTTCAACAACATCAAAAATCACAGAAATCCTACCATCTCATGGAAATTAAACATCACTCAACTGAATGACCACAGGGTCAAGGAAGATAATAAGAAAAAAATCAAAAAGTTTCTAGAATGTAACAAAAATGAATTCACAACATACCCAAACTTGTGGGTCACAATGAAGACAGTCTTCAGACAAAAATTCACAACACTAGAGGCCTATTTGAAAAACCTATTAAAATTTCACTCTAGAGAACTATCAGAACAGCTGAAAGCATGAGGACAATTAGAGGAAAACTATCCTTGGAGGAGTAGACAGCAGGAAATAACCCAACTTAGAGCTGAAATCAACACAATTGAAACTAAATGAACAATACAAAAATCAATGAATCAAAAGGTTGGTTCTTTGAGAAAGTCAACAAGATAGATATATCCTTATCCAAACTAACCAAAGAGCTGAGAGAGAGTATCCAAATAAAAAATTCAAAATAAAAAGGAGGACATAACAACAGATCCCCAGGATCCAGAGAAATATAAGGACATATTTTGAAAATCTACATTCCACAAAAATAGAAATCCTAGAAGAAATTGACAGCTTTTGGACAGGTCTCATTTTTCCAAATTAAATCAAGATCAGCTTAAATACTTATACAGACCATAACCCTTAAGGAAATTGAAGCAGACATTAAAAGCCTCCAAAATAAAGAAGGCACAGGTCCAGGTGGTTTTAGTGCAGAATTCTACCAGACATTTAAAGATGAGCCATTACCAATACTCCTCCAACTTTTTCACACAATAGAAACTGAAGAAATACGGCAAAACTTTTTATTAGGCCACAATTACCCTAATACCCAAGCCACTCAAAGAACAACAAAGAAGGAGAATTATAGACTATTATTCTTCATGAATATTGATGCTAAAATTCTCAACAAAATACTGGCAATCCATATACAACAATGTATAAAATATATCAACCACCATGATCAAGTAGGCTTCATCCAAGAAATACAGGGATGGTTCAACATATGTAAAACCATGAATGCCATTTATCATATGAACAAACTGAAGGGAAAAACCTCATGATCATATCCTTAGATGCTGAAAAAGCCTTTGAGAAAATCAAACACTCCTTTATGATATAAATCCCGGAGAGATCAGGAATACAGGGAAAATATCTCAATATAATAAAGGGGATTTACAAGAAGGCCACAGTCAACATCAAAGTTAATACAGAAAAAAATAAAAACAATCAAATAAAGTCAGGAATTAGACAAGGATTTTTTCTTCCCTGATCTCTTCAATATAGTTCTCAAAGTTTTAGCTAAAGCAATAAAAGAACTAAAAAAAAAATTATTGGGATACAAATTGGAAAAGTGGAAGTGAAACTATCTCTAGTTGCAGATGATATCATTGTACACATAAATGACACACAAAATTTTACCATAGAACTTTTACAAGTGAAAAATACCTTGAGAAATGTAGCAGGATACAAGATTAACTCAAAGAATTCAGTAGCTCTCCTATACACTAAAGACAATAGGGCTGAAAAAGAAATAAGGGAAACATCACCCTTTTTAATAGCCACCAAATGCATTAAATACCTTGGAGTAACTTTAACCAAAGATGTTACAGATCTATTTAACACAAATTGTAAATCACTGAAGAAAGAAATTAAAGATGATATCACAAAATGGAAAGCTCTCCTATTTTCCAGGATAGGTAGGATCAGCATAGTAAAAATGGCAATTCTACCAAAAGCAATGTAGAGATTCAACATACTTCCATCAAAATCCCAACATATTTTTTTACAGAAATTGAAAGAACAAAACTCAATTTTATTTGGAATAACAGGAATGCCAGGATTGACAGACAAATTTTGCTCAACAAAAGAATTTCAAAAGGCATCACCATCCCTGACTTTAAGTTAAACTATAGAACTACAGTAATAAAAACAGCCTGGCACATCGGTTCCGGATCTGCTTCCAGGACCGGGTACTGTCTGCAGAGTCCCAGAGCACTCTGTAGCAGGAGAAGATAAAGTCTGCCTCTCACCATACCCACAGCTGCTGCTGAGGGAATTTGCATGGCTAACCACCTTGACCTCGAACTGAGTAAACAGATAACTACAAGAGTCCCTGAAAGACAGACTCAGACCCAGCCCACAGGTGAGGAGGGGGTCACCAGGCCCAAGCCGCTATATCCCAGCCAGGGAGGGAGAGTTGAGTTCCCATCGATTCCAGTTCCGCGTCCGGGACCAGGTGCTGTCTGCAGAGTCCCAGCTTACTCTGTAGCAGGGGTAGATAAAGTCTGCCTCTCACCATACCCACAGCTGCTGCTGAGGGAACTTGGACCGCTGCGCACATTGACTTCCAACTGAGAGAACGGATAACTTCTGGGATCTCTAAAGGACAGACTCAGACCCTTCCCAGAGAGGTGACAGAAGGCACACAAGTCCTAGTGCCACAACTGACCAGGACCCATCTAATCGTGAACCACTGAAGCCATGAGCAAAAGTCAGTGCAAAAAATTACATAATAATACAAAGGACAACATGTTAACTCCAGAAGAGAGTGGCAATCTTACAAATACAAGACCTAAACTGAGCAATGAAGAGGAAACAGAAGAAAGCAACACCAAAAATTCCCTTTTGATGATCATCAAAGCTCTCAAAGAAGATATGAAAAAAAGCCTTAAAGAAATAGAAGAAAATACAAACAATAATTGGAAGAGATGAACAAATCTATGAAAAAACATGCCAGGAACTAAAAGCTGAAATAAAAGCTGAAATAGAAGCAATAAAAAAGGCACAAAATGAGGCAAAGATGGAAATAGAAAACCTGAAGAAAAATGCTGGAACCACAGATACAAGCATAACAAACAGAGTTCAAGAGATGAAAGATAGAATCTCTGAAGTGGAAGACTCAGTAGCTCAAATAGATATATCAGTCAAAGAAAATAGTAAAACTAAAAAAAACCCATAACTCAAAATGTTCAGGAAATCTGGAACACCATGAAAAGACCTAATTTGAGAATAATAGGAATAGAAGAAGGAGAAGAATACCAGCTCAAAGGCACAGATAATGTTTTCAATAAAATCATAGAAGAAAACTTTCCTAACCTGAAGAAGGAAATGCCTATAAAGATACAAGAAGCTTACAGAACACAAAATAGATATGATCTCCAAAAAAAAGTCAGTGCGACACATTATAATCAAGCCACAAAACATTCAGAACAAAGAAAAAATTTTAAGAGCTGCAAAAGAAAAGGGACAACACACATATAAAGGCAGACCCATCAGAATAATGCCAGACTATTCAATGGAACTGATGAAAGCTAGAAGGGCTTGTTCAGAAGTTATACAGACTCTAAAGCAGCATGGCTGCCAAACTAGAATACTATACCCTGCAAAATTATCAATTACCATAGATGGAGTAAACAAGATATTTCAGGACAAAGTCAGACTGAAAGAATATCTATCTACCAATCCAGCACTACAGAGAGTATTAGAGGGAAAACTCCAACCTAAGGACCCCAGATACACCCGCAAAATCACAAAAAGTCAATAATTCCAAAGAAGAATACCCTAGAGAAAGGAAATACAAAGAAGTTACCACCAAAAATGGCAGGAAATATGAATCAATGGTCACT
Source organism: Sigmodon hispidus (assembly GCA_004025045.1). NCBI lineage: Eukaryota > Metazoa > Chordata > Mammalia > Rodentia > Cricetidae > Sigmodon > Sigmodon hispidus. The sequence continues at coordinate 42,837 of PVIH01011346.1, read as the reverse complement.
AATTTCCCTTAATATCAATGGTCTCAACTCTCCTATAAAACGTCACACACTAACAAGATGGATACAACAACAGAAGCCATCTTTCTGTTGCCTACAAGAAACACACCTCAACCACAAAGATAGACACAGGCTTAGAATAAAGGGTTGGGAAAAGATTTTCCAGTCAAACGGTCCTAAGAAACAAGCAGGGGTTGCAATTCTAATATCTAACAAAGTAGACTATAAGCTAAAAGCAATTAAAAGGGACCAAGATGGTCACTACTTATTCATCACAGGAAAAAATGGTCAAGAGGAAATTTCAGTCTTGAATATTTATGCCCCTAATATAAGGGCACCTACTTATGTAAAAGAAACACTGCTAAAGCTCGAATCCCACAACAATTCTTATACCCTAATAGTGGGAGACTTCAATACCCCACTTTCAACCCTAGATAGATCAACCAGACAGAGTCTCAACAAAGAAATAAGGAGTCTAAATGAGGTTATGATGCAAATGGATTTCATAGATATCTATAGAAGCTTCCACCCAAACACAAAGGAATATACATATTTCTTAGCTCCTCATGGAACTTTCTCTAAAATTGACCACATAATTAGTCATAAAGCAAATATCAACAGATACAAAAAAATGGAAATAATCCCTTGTAACATATTGGACCACCAGGGCCTAAAGTTAGAGTTCAACAACATCAAGACCCAACGAAAGCATACCAACTCATGGTAACTAAACATCATTCAGCTGAACCATCTCTGGGTCAAGGAAGAAATTAAGAAAGAAATCAAAGTCTTCCTAGAATTCAATGAAAATTAATCTACAGTGTATCCAAACTTGTGGGATACAATGAAAGCAGTCCTAAGAGTAAAATTCATAGTGCTAGATGCCTATATGAAAAACCTAGAGAAATCCCACACTAGAGACCTAACAGTGCAGCTGAAAGCCTAAGAACAATTAGAAGCAAACTCACCTAGAAGGAGTAGATGGCAGGAAATAATCAAACTTAGAGCTGAAATCAATACAATTGAAACGAAAAGAACAATACAAAGAATCAATGAATGTAAGAGTTGGTTCTTTGAGAAAGTTAAGAAGATAAATAAGCCCTTCGCCAAACTAATCAAAAAACAGAGAGAGTGTTCAAATCAAAAAAATCAGAAATGAAAAGGGGGACGTAACTACAGTCCCCCAGGAAATCCAGAGAAATATGAGATCATATTTTGAAAATCTGTATTCCACAAAAATGGAAAACCAAGAAGAAATGGACAGCTTTCTGGACAAGTACCATCTACCAAAAATAAATGAAGATTATATTAATTACCTAACAGGCCTATAACCCTTAAGAAAATTGAAGTTGTCATTAACCCCCCCCCCCCAAAAAAAAGCCCTGGTCCAGATGGTTTCAGTGTCAAATTCTACCAGATATTCAAAGAAGAATTACTACCATTACTCCTCAAACTATTTCACACAGTAGAAACTGAAGGAATATTGCCAAATTCCTTTTATGAGGCCACAATCACCCTAATACCCAAGCCAGTGAAAGGAACAACAAAGAAGGAGAATTACAGACCAATTTCCCTAGTGAATATTGATGCAAAATTTCTCAACAAAATTTTGGTAAACCGTATACAACAACGTATAAAAGATATCATCCACCACAACCAAGTAGGCTTCATCCCAGAAATACAGGGCTGGTTTAACATAAAAAAAAAAAGTGAAATGTCATCCATCATATAAAAAAACTTAAGGAACAAAATCACATGATCATATCCTAAGATGCTGAAAAAGCCTTTGACAAAATCCAACACTCCTTTATAATTAAAGCCCTGGAGAGATCAGGAATACAGGGAGAATACCTAAATATAACAAAGGCGATTTACAAGAAGCCGACAGCCAGTATCAAACTTAATGGAGAAAAACTCAAAGCAATCCCACTAAACTCAGGAACTAGACAAGGATGTCCTCTCTCCCCCTATCTATTCAATATAGTCCTCGAAGTTTTAGCTAAAGCAATAAGGGGATGAAAAGAGATTAAGGGGATATAAATTGGAAAAGAAGAAGTGCAGCTATCTCTATTTGCAGATGATATGATTGTATACAAAAGTGACCCACAAAATTCTTCCAAGGAACTGCTACAGCTGATAAACACCTTCAGCAATGTAGCAGGATACAAGATTAACTCAAAGAAATCAGTAGCCCTTCTATACACTAAAGTTAGAAGAGCTGAAAAAGAAATAAGGGAAACATTACCCTTCATAATACCTGCAAATAGTATTAAATACCTTGGAGTAACTATAACAAAAGAAGTAACAGACCTATTTGACAAAAAATTTTAAATCACCGAAGAAAGAAATTGAAGAGTATATCAGAAAATGGAAAGCTCTCCCATGTTCCTGGATTGGTAGGATCAACATAGTAAAAATGGCAATTCTACCAAAGGCAATCTACAGATTCAATGCCCTGCCCATCAAAATCCCAACACAATATTTTTTGGACCTTAAAAGAACAATACTCAATTTCATTTGTAATAGCAGGAAAGCCAGGATTGCCAAAACAATCTTACTCAACAAAAGAACCTCAGGAGGTATCACCATCCCTGACTTCAAGCTATACTATAGAGCTACAGTAATTAAAACAGCCTGGTACTGGAATGAAAACAGACTTGTGGACCAATGGAATAGAACTGAGTTTGCAGACATTAACACAAAAACCTATGAACACCTGATCTTTACAAAGAGGCCCAAAACATTCAATGGAAAAAAGACAGTATATTTAACAAATGGTGTTGGCATAGCTGGATGGAAATGTGTAGAAAAATGCAAATAGATCCGAGCCTGTCACCCTGCACAAAACTCAAATTCAAGTGGATCAAAGACCTCAACTTAAATCCAGCCACTTTGAACATGATAGAAAAGTAAGTGGGAAATACATTTCTACAAATTGGCACAGGTGACCACTTCCTAAATATAACTCCAGTGGCACAGACACTAAGACCAACAATCAATAAGTGGAATCTCCTGAAGCTAGGAAGCTTCTGCAAAGCCTAGGACACTGTCAATAAGACAAAACAGCAGCCTACAAAATGGGAAAAGATTTCACCAACCCTACAAGTGATAGAGGACTGATCTCTAAGATATATAAAATGCTCAAGAATCTAGAGCCCAAAACCTTGAATCATCCCATAAAAAAATGGGGTACAGATCTAAAAAGGGAATTCTCAGCAGAGGAACTATGAGTGGCTGAAAGGCACTTGAAAAAGTGCCCATCATCTTTAGTCATCAGACAAATGCAAATCAAAACAGCTTTGAGATATCATCGAGCACCTGTTAGATTGGCTAAGATAAAAGACACAGATGACAGCCTATGTTGGAGAGGATGTGGAGCAAGGGGAAAATTCCTCCATTGTTGGAGGGTGTGTAAGCTTGTTCAGCCACTTTGGAATGCAATATGGTGGTTTCTCAGAAAATTAATAATCAATCCCCCCAAGGACCCAGCAATACCACTTCTGGGTGTATACCCTAAAGAGGCACATTCACACTCCAAAGGTATTAGTTCAACTATGTTCATAGCAGCATTATTTGTAATAGCAAGAACCTGGAAACAACCTAGATGCCCCTCTATTGAAGAATGGTTTAACAAACTGTGGTACATCTACACAATGGAATACTACTCAGCAATAAGAAAAAATGATATCCTAAAATTCACAGGCAAATGGATGGATTTGGAGAATATCCTCCTGAGCAAGGTATCATAATCTCAGAAAGATAAGCAGGGGATGTACTCACTCATTAGTGGTCTCTAAACAAACAAACAAGGAAAAAAACCAAGCATGCCCAAGAGGCAAACCACAACCACTGAACAGCTTGGGATCAGAGACACCCTGGAATGGCCCTTCGGATCAAACTCCATCTATAGGAACACCTGACTCACTCTTGAGGGAGGGGGGACAAAACTGGATTTGCCAGGAGTGGAGACTGATCCAAGCATTATTGGGTCAGTGGGACCATAGGACTGTCTGCACCCTGCCCAGTGAGGGGATGGGGAGTTGAGGAGAAGAAAAAATGACCTGATGTGGCAGGAGGGGGAAGGGACCTTGAATAAGGAAATACAGGGATGGAAAAAAAATTTCAGAGGGAAAGCTAAACACAAAGTAAATATATGTATAGCAATCTTATTTGCATTATCACCCTTGATAAGTCATGCTTATGATTTTTATCTTCTTTATAGTTATTGTTAACTTCTCAGCATTCTAAATTCATTTTATTGTTTTTCTTGATAAATACAAAATAAATAAAGAAAAAAAAACAGCCTGATACTGGCATAAAAACAGACTTATGGATCAATGAAATTGAATTGACGATGCTGACATAAACCCAAAAACTTATGAACAACTCATTTTTGACCAGAAGCCCAAATTACTTAGTGGAAAAATGGTAGTATCTTTAACAAATGGTGTTGGCATAGCTGGATGGTAGTGTGTTGAAAAATGCAGGTAGATCCAAGCTTATTACCCTGCACAAAACTCAAATCCAAGTGTACAAAAGACTTGAACATAAACCCAGTCACTTTGAACTTGATAGAAAAGAAAGTGAGAAACATCCTCCAACAAATTGGCATAATAATTTCATATTATTATGAAAAAATATGATTTTTTTAATAATAATAAAAAGAATGAAACAAAAAAAGAAAAATCTGTAAAATGAGATTTCTAAATATAACACTGGTGGCACACACAGTAAGAACTACAATCAGTAAGTGGGACCTCCCAAAACTGAGAAGCTTCTGTAAAGCCAAGGACATAGTAAATAGCACAAAATGACAGCTACAGAATGGGAAATGATGTTCTCCAACCCTACAAGTGACAGAGGACTGATCTCTATAACACATAGAGAACTGAAGAAACTAGAGCCCAAAAACTTGAATAACTCAATCAAAAAATGGGGCTCAAAACTAAAAAGGGAATTATCAGCAGAAGAATTATGAGTTGCTGATAGGCACTTAAAAAAGTGCTCAACATCTTTAGCCATCAGAGAAAAGCAAATCAAAACAACTTTGACATATCACCTTACACCTTTCAGATTGGCTAAGATAAAAGACACAGATGACAACCTATTCTGGAGAGGGTGTGGAGCAAGGAGAACAGTCCTCTATTGTTGGTGGGAGTGTAAGCTGGTTCATCCACTCTGGAATGCAGTATGGCAGTTTCTTAGAAAATTGGGATTCAATCTCCCTAAAGACCTAGCAATACCACTACTGGGCACCTACCCTAAAGATATGCATTCACACTCCTAAGGCATTAGATCAAATATGTTCATAGCAGCATTATTTATAATAGCAAAAACCTGGAAGCAACCTAGATGCCCCTCAACTGAGGAATCAATTAAAAAATTATGGTACATCTACACAATGGAGTACTACTCATCAGTAAGAAAAAAATGTTATCCTAAAATTTTCAGGCAAATGGATGGGTTTGGAGAATATCCTCCTGAGCACTGTCTTACAAACTCAGAAAGATAAACAGGAGGTATACTCAGTCATTGGTAGTACCACTGAACAGCTTGGGATATGAAAAACCTTGGACTGGCACCTTGGAGCCCATTCCCTCCATAGAAACAGTTGAATCAGTCTTGATATTCGGGTGAGGAAAGCATATTGGCCTGGTGTGGGTGTTGAACTAAGCCACCTTGGGACTTTGAAACCTCTTGCCTTTTGTGGGGAGGAGATAAATTGATCTCAAGGAAAAGTGAGTGTCTGTGAGGTGCAGGAGGGGGAAGGGAGCCTGAACAAAGGGATACATGGATAAAAAATATGACTTTTTTTCATAATAATAAAAAGAATGAAACAAAAGAAGAAAAATCTGTAAAATGAGTCCATGTTTGTATTAATATATAATCATCATATTAGTGTAAATTGTTTCGGGATTATATTTGTTTAATAATTGTTTATATGTAGATATAATTATGTTTATTTTATTTTTTAATGATTTTTGAGTTTATATTGTTTTATCTTTAATTTAATTTTTATTTATAATTATTTTATTAGAATATTACTCGTTTATAACTTTTAGAGGAAAAACTTATTGGAAGAGGGGCATAGTTTTTTTTTAAAAGGTTTGTTTATTTATTATGTATACAATACAGAACAGTGTACCGGATGTCATCATGAATTTTTGCTGGGAGTTGAACTCAGAACCGGTGGAAGAATGTCAGTGTTCTTATCCTCTGAGTCATCTGTCTAGCCTTGGAACATAGTTTTTTAAAAGGTTGTTTATTGTTTACTTGTACGCAGTGGCACTTTTGGAGGATTTTGTAAAAGTTAAGATAGTGGTTATATTTTAATTGGCTGACTATAAATATTTATAGTTATTTTAGAGTATTGGGTAAATTTATGTGGAAATTTTGTTAAAGATATGACATGAAAGATGATTATGAAGAGTTATCTTGTAACTGATTTGAATGGTCTATATTTTAAAAGTAATTATTTATAAAAACAAAATGTATCCCAGTATACAATCCAATCTACTCTCCAAAGCACAAAAACAAAATAAAAAACAAAAGTCAAAAAAAATAATATAATGAAACTAACAATGACTTTTTTATGAACCACTTTTTTATGATGTTAATATTCTAATAGTCAAATTTTCTATATTATATTTTTTGTCTTTAAGGTACAAAGATGTATTACAATAAGAAATATATATTTAAATAAATTGCATGCTAAAAACTTAAATGATCTATGATTCACAGAATCATTTTCAAGTTCAGAAAAATTTGTTTTTTTTTTAAAGTAATAAAGATAGCAAAAACTTTTAGAAACTTATGCTATAAATTTCAGTAATTATAGATATATTTCTAATACATTTAAAATGTTATATATGCATGAATGTGTATATATATGTATTTACTACACACGTATTTATTTTTCACTTTTTTCTTTTCTATTTTTCTTTACTATGAGAATGCATTTCTGTGAGAAATGACATCTGCAGAATAATTTTGTTTGACAAAACTGCAAAATTATTTCTATTAAATAATCCAATGTTACAAATGGCATTTATATGCTTGTACAAATACAAGTGTATGCTCATATTGCAAATAAACATTTTAGTAGTTGACAAAACACACTTCCAACTGAATGTGCAAATTCAATTTTAACATTTTAGAATATGTAATAATTAAGCCATGCATGCTTTCTCCAGAGTTTATTTTAAAAATACTTAATTCTAGAAGTATAGATAAATTTTCATTCTTTTTTATTTTGATGGATCTCAAATTCCCAAGTCTGCCCCTACCCATGGGACTTCAACAGGGGAGACCACCTACAAGAGAGAATGAAGGGAAAGGGAGACATGAAGAAGGCAGCAGGACAAATGGGTGCCTATCAGAGCTGCAGTTTTATTCCAATTTCATACATACTTATATAGCCCTAAATCAGAATATGGGGAGGGGGCAGTCTTCAAACACCTGCAGGAAGCTGGCTAGGGGAGGCAGGATATTGGCAGGGTAAAAAGGTGACTGGTCTTGCTTCAGGGGAGGGTTGCTAGGTAACCTGACCATAGAATGTTCCTGTTATTCTATTCTTTAGAACTGCCTTTCTGTTATTGGGAGGACTGCTAAGTAACCTAGCCACAGTATGTTCCTGTTATTCTATTCTTTAGAGCTACTTCTCTGTTAAGTAAACCAGAATATCTATTTTACTTGGGAGAACATCTATTTTACTCAGGGTCATGCCGGCTCAGTGGTTGGTTTCTCAGTAAGCTTCCGTGGTGGCCTTTAGCCAGAGGCCTAGAGGGTCAAGCCAGGGTCTTGGTCCCTGACACAAGACTATTCTCAAATTTGCTATGTAGCTGATATTATCAATGAATATTTTCTTTAAATCTGTATATTACTTTATAAGAGTGTCAAACGTTTTTTGCTCATATTTTATTTCTTTTCTAACCCATTGCAGATCCACTCCACCTTCCCCAGTTGCCAGCCTCTTTTCTGTTTTGTTTTCTTATTTTTCACCAATGAGGCCCAATTTGTGCTGTTGGTATACTGGTACATAATTGGGCTTACTTTCAAAGATGGTTGATTTACTATTGGCAAAACTAAAACAAAACAAAACAAGCAAACATACAAACAAAACAATAACAAATTCTCACCTTTATATCTGCTATCAGTTACCAATGGCTTCTATTATTAAATTATTAAATATATGGAACTTCATACCCATCTCCTCTTCATGTTAGCATTTGATGTGACTGAACTTTTTGAAGCCACACTGTGTCCAGAATTCAATGGTTTTTTTTCTGTTTTTTTGTTTGTTTGTTTGTTTGTCTTTGTTGTTGTTGTTGTTTTTTTGTTGGTTTTTTTTTTTTTTTTTTTTTTTTTTTTTTTTTTTTTTTTTTTTTTTTTTTTTTTTTTTTTTTTTTTTTTTTTTTTTTTTTTTTTTTTTTTTTTTTTT
>PVIH01011346.1:7929-34300 GCA_004025045.1 Sigmodon hispidus | reverse complement strand
ATTCCCTGTACCTTCACTAATTGTGAGTCTCTGCATTAATGATTAGTTAGCTACTGTGAAGAATATTGAGGACCTTATTAGTTTATGTACATATTAAAATTATCAGTAGTCAGCTTAATATTATATCTATCTTTAGAATAACAGCAGTAGATTTCATTTTTAAAGATTAACTTTAGTATTATTTATATATTTGGTTGAGTCTATGCAGAAATATATTTGGTTGCATGTTTAGGCCAAAAAATGATGTCAAATTCCCTAGTAGTACAATTACAGGTAACTTTGAACTATTCAACATAGGTTCTGGGAAATAAACTGTGTTCCTTAAGAAGATTTCCAGCTTCATTCTTTTACTTTTAGTTCTTGTGCCTGTATTAGTTTGTTGGGATTACAGGTTTACACCACCATGCTTTATTTTTGTGGTTTCTTGTTAATGATCCTAAAGCTTTGTGCATGCTAGGTGAGCATTTTACCACTTGGTAGAACTGTGTTTCTAGCACTTTTTTTAAATCTTATTTTTAAGTAGAACAATATATTTAAAATTGATGATGGTTTCACCTGGGTGCAATGAGCCATATATTTAATCCCAGCATGTGAGAAGCAGAGGCAAATGAATCTTCAAGTTCAAAACAAGCCTGGTCTACAGAGTCAGTTCTAGACCAGCCAGGGCTACAGAGAACCCTGTATCAAAATGAGAGAGAGAGAGAGAGAGAGAGAGAGAGAGAGAGAGAGAGAGAGAGAGAGAGAGAAGAGAGAAAGTAGGTTTCTGTCTTCTCCTACTTCCTAATATTTTGAAGTCAGGTCAATTGGTAATTCTTTCTAGATATTAGTCAAAACTCTTTTAACCCCATAGGTCAGCATCTAGTTCCTATTCTAACCATATATGATTTTCTAAATTTTACATATTCTTGATATTGTTGGTGTGTGTGTAAAGTGTATATTTGTGCATGCCATGTCATGTGTGAGGGTTCAGCAGATAACTTTGTGAAATTTCTTCTCTTTTTATGGTTTACATGTAATCTGGGAATAAAACACAGGTAGTGACAAAATAAGTAAATAAATAAATAAATAAATAGATAAATAAATAAATAAATTGAAGATTTAAGAGAAAAACTAAATAACACATAGTTTCAAGATGTAGAAATCATGATTTTTTAAAATTCAAACCCTATAGTGACTTTCAAAAAATTTAACAATCACGCAATTTCTATTTTAAAATAATATGCTTAATTATTGTGATACTTTACATGTTTGCAGTGTATCTTGATCATATCCACTTCCTACTGTCCTCTTATGTCTGACACATCTCTATTTTAACTTCATTTATTCTTTCACATTTTTATTTTATCATCATCAGTTTTTTCATTGTTATTCATCATTATCAGCAGCATGGTTTATTATTATGTTGTCACTCATATTGTTATTGTATTAACCCACTGACTATTGTTAGTATTGCCTAAATGAAAACTGAACTAAAATCATCCACTAGGATATGAAAAATCTTCCTGTGATCAACTCTTTTTTTTCAATTTTTTTCTTTATTTTGTATTTATCAAGAAAAACAGTAAATTGAATTTAAAATGCTGATAAGTTACCAATAACTATAAAGAAAATAAAAATCATAAGCATGACTTATCAAGGGCAATAATGCAAATAATTTGCTACACATAAAATTACTTTGTGTTCAGCTTTCCCTCTGAATTTTTTTTCTATCCCTGTATATCCTTATTCAAGGTCCCTTCCCCTTCCTGCCATATCAGGTCATTTTTTCTTCTCCACAACTCCCCATTCCCTTCTTGGGCAGGCAACAGACAGTCCCATGGTCCAACTGATCCAATAATGCTTAGTTCAGTCTCCACTCCTGGCAAATCCAGTTTTATCCCCCCTCCATCAAGAGTGGGTCAGGTGTTCCTCTAGGTGGAGTGAGATCTGAAAGATCAGTCCAGGGTGTTTCTGATCCCAAGCTGTTCAGTAGTTGTGGTTTGCAGCTTGGGCATGATTTGCTTTTTTCATGTTTGTTTGTTTAAAGACCACTAATAAGTGAGTACATCCCCTGCTTATCTTTCTGAGTTTGTGATACCTCACTCAGAAGGATATTCTCCAAATCCATCCATTTGCCTGCAAATTTTAGGATATCATTTTTTCTTACAGCTGAGTAGTATTCCATTGTGTAGATGTACCACAGTTTGTTAATTCATTCTTCAATTGAGAGACATCTAGGTTGTTTCCAGGCTCTTGTTATTACAAATAATGCTACTATGAACATAGTTGAACTAATACCTTTGGAGTATGAATGTGCATCTTTAGGGTATACACCCAGAAGTGGTATTGCTGGGTCCTTGGGGAGATTGATTCTCAATTTTCTAAGAAACCACCATATTGCATTCCAAAGTGGCTGAACAAGCTTACACTCCCACCAACAATGGAGTAGTGTTCCCCTTGATCCACATCCTCTCCAACATAGGCTGTCATCTGTGCCTTTTATCTTAGTCAATCTGTGATCAACTCTTAAAAGACAAATGGGTTCCTATTACTCAGCACTAATACTTGATAATAGCCTCGCCTTAAGGGCCTCTCCATATCCCATGCTTGAATTTCTTTTTTTCTTTTTATTGCATAATATACAAGTGACAGGAATCAACACCATAGCTGTTTAACTGAACTGGTATTGTACATGTCTTAAATAGAAAACCACATTTTTTGCGAGTTCATGTTTCCAAAAGCTATTTCGTGTCCAGAACCGGTTTTCTTGGGCATGTTTTTTTCCCATTAACTTTTTCATTTTTTTCTCCAATGTTTTTTATGATACTTCCTAAAATTTTAGCTTGGACATATTGATATAGATGTCCTACGTAAGCATAAGCAATTATAGTAACATATCAAAGCACTTTGGACATTTATAAGTCTCTGAACTAAACACCTTTCAATAAAATAAGGAGCCTCCTGACCAAGGTTGAGAGCAACAGAGTTAAACAAATATAAACACACTGCTTAGAGACAGTTTTCTCAATTAGTGACCAATAGCCAAAGCAACACTAAAATCTTTCACCTAGTACCTAGGACATCTATAAATATGATTTTTGCATGCTTACAATAACACACATTAATTTTGTCCTATGAAATGATTCTTTGTTCCAGCCTGCAAAGCTTTTATGTACTCACATAAACATTCATGCTACCAATACACAAGAAAAGGTAAAATAAGAAACACTGGAGCAAATATGGATGTCATAAAAAATGAGAAATAAGGAAATAGATGAACTGTTAATTAATTACTAATTAGAGGAAAGTTTTATAAAACCCAGTAATATTAAAGTTAATTAAAAATAGCTTTTAAAGGGTCTATAAAGAGGTACCATATAAGCAAAAATAAAAATGATACTTTCAGGAGGCTACATTGATAAATAAAAGTCAAGTGTCAAACAAAGTTTATCTCCTTTCAAATCTTTGATTATAAAGATAGTAAAAGCATCCAAAATGACACATTATACTGACATTGCTCTTTGTTGTTCATTGTATCAAAATGTTAAAATTCAAAGGTCAAAAATACCACATAAAAACTGCTTAGGAAAAAATATTATTTATTTATTTATACTGTTAACATTTTGAACCTCATGAAAAATATAATTACATCAATTTTTAATTCTAAAAATAATTTATAAAACTTGTCTTTTTGAACATTGTGGTGCATACTATTGTCAAATCCAGTGGACTAGTCACTGGATTTGCTAGGGGAAGATAGGGAAGCAAATTAAGGGACACTCACAGTTTGAAACTACAGAGATACAGAGTTTATTTTAAAAGTGCTTATATAAATTTTCAAGCCAGAATTCAAACAAAGAACAGTACAAACATTCAAACAGTATCTTGAGAAAATTCTGTACTGTTCTTGAATCAGGCAACAGGCAACTTCACTATCATATCATGTGTCTTCTGCTAACTAAAGAAGCAAGATAATTTTTTACGGGCTAATGAGACTAGACCCATTTTCATCAAAGAGCAAGTAGCAAACTGAACTCATTTGAACTCTAGAAGAACTGAATCACTGTGACTTTATTACAATGTGAAAAGATTTTTGATTTAGTATGGGAAACTGAGTCAATGTGTGGGCTACTACATTTATTTTTAATTTTTAAGATTTTACCAAGTCTCTCAGATTTCTGTGCCTGTCTTAGGTTGTTTCTCACTGCACTCCAGTCTTATCCATAATGGGAGCATAAATACTGTAGTCCACATTCTGTTTTAGTTTGAAAGAAGGCAAAGAAAACTTACCCAGTTTTTTGGTTAACCAGCCTCTGGTGCCATTAATCAGGAAAATGTGTAGAGTTTTATTCCATGAAGTTCTCTGCCTGATTTTAATAAAAAGCTAGCAGTCAGCTCAAAAGCTATAGGCAAACAGATTGTGCCTAGAAGAACACATGCTACATTCATGGTAATACTACTTAGGAGTAAAGTAAATGATGATCATAGTGGAATAAATACAGTTGTTTATGCTGTATCAAAAATCAAATTAGCCTGATTTATATGTGTAATTTATTTATTAGCTTAACCAAACCTAAGGATACATTAAAATTATGCCAAATTCCTCTAAGGCGTGACTTATTTCTTTCCCAATCAACAACACTTTTATTATACAAAGCAGACGCTACACAGGTCCATTCATAATTAACATAACATTTTAGGCATGTTTTGATTTTCAAGCCTTGGACCTCATTTCCCAAAAATTGTAATATTTCATACAAAACATTCAATTTATGTTCTATTTTTAAATATCTTCTTAAGTTTCTAAAGTGAAAAACTTATTTTGATAATTAATTAAAATATCTATCATTGTGAATAGATTGAGATAAAGCTTCAGTTGTTGTAGTGGCAGTAGCTTATAGACTAATTTAAATAACAATTCCAGCACCAGGTGTTACTCTTTTTACATAGATAACATCATTTTTTATATTTTTGAAAACTTGTAAATGTTTATCATCAAACCAGAAATCTCATTCTGAATGGGGAACATCAAAAAAGAAGGTTGCTTAACAAAAAAGCTCCAGTATAATTGACTATATTTGATGCACAATTAGTTAAACTACAATTCTTACAACTTACATTAAAGAATAATCTTTTAACAGTTGTATTAAGATCATGAACTAACAGAGTATATGGAGCATTAGCACAAGCTAATACTGATCCATTATTTAGTGGGAAATTGAGCTAATTGCTACTTGAGCATCTAGCAACAGTTTCAATGCCTGTAGCAAGCTATCATATATAAGTCTGTCCATATCTCTTACTAGAGTACCAAATTGCTACTACCAGTCTTTGATCCCATAACACCACTATAGAAAGTGAAAAACAGTCACTGTAATCCTTCTGGTTTTCAAAACAAACAAAATATATGTTGTTACATTCACTTAATATTATACTCAAGGAGAAATATCCCCAAACACTGTTGCCAAAACAAAGTTCTATTAGACCTTTGTAACTCTTTAATGCATAGTGGGAATAATTGAGAAGTACCACTTCAGTAGAAGGAGTATACTGAGTTTCATGTCCAAATATTCACTCTGAAACACTGCTCAGTGTTTGTAATTTTTGCAAACAAAATGTGGTTTCTTCACCAGTTCCAGAATAAGGAAAATTGGCCAAAATTAAGGGACCTTGAGTAACAGGTAATTTTAACTGGCCTGTAGTGTAACCATAATTTCTTTTTCTTCTCAAACAGCTGGATGTAGAAGAGGTGGTTCAGGAACATATGCTAAAGAGAACTCATTCTTATACCTCTGGATGATCATCATCAATATCAAGGTCAACATTCTTTTGGTCTTCACTCTGCAAGTACTCAGCCAGACAATGAGCTTTATTTTCTTTTTTTGAAAAGTACAAACACACTCTCACACCCATATTAAAACAAGTTTGGGACCCTTCCATAATCCAGGACAGGGTTTTTTTCCATTAAATTTAGGATAAATTTGGCATTTGTTTCTTCAAAACAAAATCAATCCCTGCAGAATTACCAGCAGCATCCATGTTATAAAAAGGTAAAATAAAAGGAACATAATTTAATGAATTATGTGATGACTGAGAGTATAACTCCCCCTTATTGTTTTTTTTGAAATTGTACTTTAAGAGTATTATTTGCATGTTGCTCAATTGCTTGTCCTTGTGGATTATAAGAAATACCAATTTTATGCCCAAATTTTTATGGGGAACAAAATTACTGAAATGCTTTAGTAACATATACAGAACCATTATATGTTTTCATAATTTTTTATCCCCATAAAGGAGAAACTTTTCAAGAAATGAGAAATTACACACTTAGTGGATTTTTCAGACTGTGCAACATCAAGAATCTCAAATCTGTATCAATAGTTACATGTGTATATTTCAACTTTAACATAAACATTTTATGATAAAAATTATTAACTACTTATAAAATAAAGAAAACCAAACAGAATTCATCTAATAAGGTTAAATCTCCCCAATATCTTATAATTTTCCTTTAAATTTAGCATAGTTCACATTTCCTCTAACCTTCGGTAACTTTCCATGTAATTTTAGGTCTGGTCTTTTTCTACCTCTGCTCTTTGGGTTCAGCCAGACATAGAAAAATTTATTTTTTTACCTTTCCTTATGTTTTTCCAGTTTCTTACTTTTTTTCTTGCTTTCAAGACAACATGCAGGGGCTGGAGAGATGGCTCAGAGGTTAAGAGCACTGACTGTTCTTCCAGAGGTCCTGAGTTCAATTCCCAGCAAAACCACATGGTGGCTCACAACCATCTATGGTGAGGTCTGGCGCCCTCTTCTGTAAAACTGTATGCATAATAAATAAATAAATCAAA
Source organism: Sigmodon hispidus (assembly GCA_004025045.1). NCBI lineage: Eukaryota > Metazoa > Chordata > Mammalia > Rodentia > Cricetidae > Sigmodon > Sigmodon hispidus. Next base: position 27,470 of record PVIH01011346.1, on the reverse strand, counting down.
AAAAAAAAACAAAAAAAACAAAAAAAACAAAAAAAAAAGACAACATGCAAATTTTCATCATTTTTTCCCCTGTGGCTTCTTCCTAGCAGTTTAGAATGTTGCATGCATACAATCACATTTTAAACAAAAATAGTAATGTATATGTATATATTATAATAAAGTTATATTTGCTTTAATATAGAAAAACCTTTATCATTGTGAAATAGTTGAAAATAGTAGGATTTATCTTTACCTTAATTAATACTGATTTGTAACCAAATAAGACCAATTAAACTCAAATTATAAAAATTTATGTATTTTCTTTTTTTTCTCATGGAAGAAAAAACATAATTTTCCCAAATATGTTTAGGCTGATTTAAGTCTTTTTTTTTTTTAAATGTCAGGCCAGCAGGTGGCCAGCAGCCAATATTAGACCTTGACATTATCATATTGAACAACAGACTGTCAGTGTTTCTGAAAATAAAAAAATATTAACTCATCTGAATATAACAATTAACATTTAACCCCTCTCTGTTCAGCATTTGCACAGCTTGTCCATGCAGGCAAAAGACTCTCTGCTGCTTCTCTCACAGCTCCTGTCTCTACCATTATTCCCTGTGTGAGAACAACTGCCTGGTTGCAGACCTCTCATGCAGCCTAGACCATCTCTGCCTCTACTGTAGGCCTGAGAGCAAGAGAGCTACAGAGGGAAGCAGCCCTTGCTATGCCTCTTTCTCTTTGTTGTTCAGGAAAATAAGGGAGATTAGTAAACAGAAACAAGTAATAATGACAGAAACAAAAAACTCATGAATATCATCACTAAGAGAAGATCCTCACTCACAGTTAGCAGCCCTGTCTAACAAGTGGCCTCTCTTGCCCTATGCAAGTACCATCTGACAGGAGCTAACTCCTTATCTCAATTTACATAAGGGAATCCAGTCCTCTTAAACACATAAAACAGAACAATAAATAACAAAGTAACAGAACACAAAGACAAAGATGGCTCATATTTACATTTTTCCAGCTGGCACTGAACATATCAGTTTATTTCTTACTCTTTTCTAAATCTCTAATCTTATAATTTTTCCAGCAAGGAACCAGAGGCATTTTAAACATAAAGATTATCTCTAAGCATATAAACAAAAGCCAACATCTATTACCAAAGAAATTCTTTTTTTCTGAAAAGATTTAGAGTTTCAGTTTTGCTTGATTTAGAAACTTTCTGCCTTTTAGAATAGAGGTCTAAGCTGTTCTAAGTAAGTGTCCAGAGATTAAAAGCAGGATTTAGAATTTCTTCTGAACCATGCTCATTACAATACTGCTACATTCTGATCCCAATAATCCTGAAGAATCTGCATCTAAGGTTCCTTGCTCAAAAAACCAAGGACAAATCTCTACAAATTCTAATAATATGCATAATCAGCCATAATTTATTTTTGTTCCCCTAGGCTTTAAAGCATCTTTAAGCAAATGTTTAAAAAAGCTGGTTACTATTTCCTTGACCCATTTTATATTTACATTTGTGTTCGAAATATTTACCACATATGTGTTTCTCTTTTACTGTATATACATGCATCCCTTTACTCTCCATTACTTAATCATAAATCACAATTTTACCTTTACTGAGCTCAATAATTTTGATCCTACTGTATTAGCTGTCATGTTCTCTCATGTTCCTAATTGATATGGTGGCAGCTGGCATCAGTTATTAGCAGCTAAGAATTACCAGGTTTGCTATGGGCAGGCAAGTAGATGAAGAAGAGAGAAGATAGAAAAGCAAATTAAGAGGGACCCTTCATTCAAATCCATAAAGACTATGAGTTTATTTTTAAATGTTTTTATATACATTTTTAAGCCAAATCATGAAAAATTACAGTATAAGTATTCAAATACTATCTTGAAAAAAACCCATGTTGTCCTTAAATCAGGTAACAGGTAGATTCGCTATCACATTATGTGCCTTCTGCTAGATGAAGCAGCAAGATAATAAATTCTTTCTCAGGGGTTAATCAGTCTCATGCTCATCAAGGCTAAAACAAGGAGCAAGCTGAACTCATTTGAACTCTAGAATAGCTGAATCACTTTGACTCCTTTATTTTGTGAGTCAGAAAGAACTATAGACTAGAGTGGGAAAACCTAAGTCACTGTATGAGCTCCCACATACTATTATCATTTAATATATCATCTGTGGTGTTTTAAATTTGCATTCACAGTAGCAGGACTTAGGTGGCTTCAGACAACAAGGCTCCAAGGTTCAGTCCAGAGCGGGAGGTGAGCAAGTTCAAACCCTTGATTCCCTCTGGGGACCTCATTCCAGAGGCCAGAGCAACAGTCCTGGATTTGACATCACCAATAGGCCTGCTCTGGAACAGGAGTGAGAGAAGCCTTCCTCAGCAATCACAGGGGGACACATCAAAGATGCTTTGAAGGCAGACTATGTCATTTCAGAGGGACAGATGTCTCTGAACAGTGTGAACCCATGGATTCCAAGGTGGAGTGGGAGTCAGACAGCTTCAGACAGCAATGATCCCATAACTTGACAAGAGCAAGAAATCATGTAGAGTCCAGAGCAGACAGGAGACACAAAAACCCCTGTAGCCACAACATACTAAGATTCCACTAAGACCTGACTAGAGTAAACCTAGGAGGCAATGGGCAGGCACCAGTACAAGAATACATATAACAATATAAAGAACAAAAAGGCATCACTAGAATAAACTGATGTCTCCACAACACCAAGACCTGAACAGAGCAATGAAGAAGAAACAGAAGAAAACAACAATACAAACACCCATATTAAGATTATAGAAGCCTTAAAAGAGGATATGAAAAAGTACCTTAAAGAAATAGAAGAAAAAAACAAATAAAAACTTGGAAAATATGAACAAATTCTTGAAAAACAAAACAAAGAAATCAAAGAGAGAAATCCAACAAATGAAAGAATCATTTCAGGAACAAAAAATGAAATAGAAACCAAGAAGGCAAAAAATGAGCAAAGGATGAAATAGAGAACCTGAAGAACTCATCTGGAACTACAGATAAAAGTATAAGAAACAAAATCCAAAAGATGGAAGAAAGAATCCCTGGAGTGGAAGACTCAATAGCAGAAATAGATACATCAGTCAAAGAAAACACTAAAGCAAAAAAGTCATAAAACAAAACATTCAGGAAATTTGGGACACCATGAAAAGACTTAACCTGAGAATAATAGAAAAATAAGAAGGAGAAGAATATCATTATTAAAGGCACATTATGTTTCTGGGTTTGTGATACCTCATACAGGAGGAGATTCTCAGATCCATCCATTTGCCTATATATTTTAGGATATCATTTTTTCTTACTGTTGAGTAGTACTCCATTGTGTAGATGTACCACAGTTTCTTAATCCATTCTTCAGTTGAGGAGCATCTAGGTTGTTTCCAGGTTCTTGCTATTATGAATAAAGCTGCTATAAACATAGTTGAGCTAATGCCTTTTGAGTGCAAATGTGCAACTTTAGGGTGTATGCCCAGTAGCAGTATTGCTGAATCCTTGGGGAGATGGATTCCCAGTTTTCTGAGGAACTGCCATACTGCATTCCAGAGTGGCTGAGCAAGCCTACACTTCTACCAACAATGGAGGAGTGTTCCCCTTGCTCTGGAAACTCTCCAGCATAGGATGTCTTCTGTGTCTTTTATCTTAGCCAATCTGATAGATGTAAGGCGGTATCTCAAAGTTGTTTTGATTTTAGCCACTAAATTTTAGGCTCACAAACAAAAATACAACCACTTTTTAAAGTTATTAAATGCATATTTGTATATTTAGCCATGTATATATTTCAATAACCTCAGTATATATAAGGTTAATCATATATATACATGTTATCCAGGCTGACCACTTAATACTAACTGGTTCATTTTTTTTTCTTTTTTTTTTTTTTTTTGTGGATTCATCTATTCCCCCAAGTCTTAGCATTCCATAGTTGCCTATATTTCTTTGTATGGTCTTTTTCTCATACATTTTTGCATGTTAATTGATGTAATATTGCTCACCTTATATTTAGGCAATCTTGTTGGTAAGACTTTTGGGGCAAAAGACCTGACATTCCTTGAGGTACAGTCTCACAGCAAACTCTAATTTTCTCGCTCTTACAATTTGTACACTTCTTTCACAATGTTCCCTCAGCCCTTGATGTAGACACATTTTGAAGGTATGGGACTAGACTCCATACTCTATTAGTTGTGGTTTTCTGTAATGATTTCTATCAGATGTAAAGAGAAGTATTTTTTTTCCTTCTTTATTTTGTATTTATCAAAAAAACAGTAAAAAGAATTTGAAAATGCGGAAGAGTTAACAATAACTATACAGAGGATAATAATCATAAGCATGGCTTAAAGAGAAGTATTTTTAATGAGGGGTGAGCACAACACTTATTTGTGCCTATAGGGAAAAATATTTAGATTGTCAGAGATTATGCTGGTTTAGTAAAATAGTGGTTGTAGGTTCTCAGATATCTAGAATTTTATTAGCACAGTGGAGGTTCCAGTTCCAGGTATGGTTTCCCTCATAGTGAGCATTTTCAAGACTAAAGACTTGCTATATACTACTAATGCATGTGGACTACTACTGTACCATAAAGGTTTGTGCAATTCAGATTATTGATATGATGCCGAGACATCACAACTGTGTAGGACTGTTAGCTGCCCACATCCTTTAAAACATGCATAATTCCTGCTTTTATGGTAAAATAAGTCCTGTGAATTTATATACCCAATTCAGTTCTTGCTCAGAGCCTCTTGTACCTGTGTGTAGGTATATGGTATCTTCAGCAAATATAAAAGTGTTCAACTTCACTGTTGTTAAAGGAATGCAAATTAAGACAATTGTGAGACAACACCTCAAATCTGAAAAAAAAAGTGTTAAAAAGAAATAGCTAACAACTATGACAAAAGGTAACATGGTAATACTTAGAGTTCATTGACATGAAAGCAAATCTTTAGAACAATATATTTAATAATAGCTGTTATCTTTTAAAATCATCTTTTCTAATGAGAAATATAAAGAGAATGAATATAAATGAGATAGGAGGTAGAAACAAACTAAAAGGCAAAGAGGAGGAGAAATTGCATTCAGATTAATTTTTTTTTTTTGCAAAATGTATCTTCAATACATAAGAAAAAAGGTAAAGAAGTGCCAAAGAAACTTTACACGTTATTGCATCAGAATCCAAAAATAAAATACTTGGTATATACCAAAAGTAAATTAAAAAACAGTATCTGAAAAGCAATGTTTGTTTGCACCCTCAATCTTATGGTAAAATAAGAAACTAGATACCAGAATTAAATAAAACATCACTGTTACTTTTAAACTGTGTAGTGATTTGTTTGCCCAAATTTTTATTGATGCCATTTATTTACTTTGATTTTTACTATGCTATATTACACTATCATCTTTGAAAACCAATCTTATTGAAGCATCATCACCACTAGCATGCAATAGAAATAAACATTTCCATCATCAGATAAAAAGAAAATAAAATATCAAACTCATGCACAGTAAAACAGTACTAATCAAAAGAACTATATCAATGTGCACAACAATTCAGTGTCATAAATTGGTAGGCAGGAACTTGTTTTTGGAAAATGATTTAAGAACTCAGATCACTATATGTGAAAGCTGAGAGTGTCATGTTTAATCAAATTTCATTAAGTTTATAAGACTCAAGGTAGAAGAGGGAATTTACAGATGTACAATTACCTACAACCTATAGTAACATTGCCTGCTTTCATGTGTTAAAAATATGAGCATTGAAGTAGAACAAAGACTTCATCTACAAAAATGAAATTACCTTCTAGCTTTCTTGGAAAATGCTTACAAACTTTTAAATACTCACATAACATAGTTAAGTTTCACATGAACATGCGCATATATATGTATATACATTATGATGTAGTTTATTAAAATTTAGCAATTTAAACTATTAAAGGGCTCATCCCTGTAAAAGCCTGAATCTCCCTCTCTCAGAAGGCATTAGTTACTAAAATGTGCATGCACATCATTTTACATTATCAAAACTCATAGTATAAACAATTTCAACCATAAACCAAAGAACAGGAGACAATTTACAAATATGTGTAAAGAAAAAGCAAAAAAAGATTAACAAATATACCACTTTTATGTCAAATGCAGATAAATAGTGACAAAGTGAAATCTTTTGTATATCTTTAAAACTGTGGCATCAGAGTGTAATTTTATTGTACTAAAATTTATTTACTCTTTATTTATTCATTTTATTCTTTTGCTTAAGTCATGAAAATTATAAACACTTATCTTTTATATAAATTTATGTGGTTTGAGTCACATAACATAATGCTTTCTCAAGTAGATCTGATCTACCTGCCAATAAACATTTTTGTGAGTATTTTCATACAATTTGGCACTAAATATTTTCCAAGTCTATATTACTATAATATAATGTTGCCTCTTCATTCACCTTCTATATATTTTTAAACAATTTTTATTTTCATTTACAGAAATGTTTTATCTGCATGTATGTTTGTGTGAAAGTTTCAGACCTTAGAGTTACAGTTATTATCTGCTATGTGGGTACTGGGAATTAAACCTGGTTCCTCTGGAATAGCAGTCAGTAAACTTAACCACATAGCCATCTCTCCAGTTAACAATTGTGACATATTTAAATTTTGAGCTTTGACTAAAATTATTATTATTATTATGCATGTACAGTTGGTATATAAATATAATTATAATTTATCTCAATGTTTCAAAGGAAAATTATTCAAATAACTTTTCTACAGTATGGCTTTGTCATCTTTTCCTATTAGCAAAAAATATGTTCTTTTGTTCATAAGCACTTTGTGGTCAATGTTTAGATTTCAATTATTTAATAAAACAATAAAGATGTATTTTATTTTAATTTTCAATTAGTAATATGTGAGACATAGAATTTTTATTTTGTTTTTTTTAGTAAAAAGTATTCAACTTGTATTTTATTATAAATATTTTAAATTTATTTTCATTTATAACTTTAATTTATATATATTATCAATTAAGTGTTTGTTTTTCTGTCATAGTGACATCAACTGGAAAACAATTTATCATGCTTCTTAGATGCACTTCATTTGTTATCATTTAAATGACCATAGCTTAACAATACAAAATTGTGCATAAGACTTTCCTCAATATTGTCTATTATAAATCTCTACTGTTTAGCCCTAAATAATGTGTACAGCAAGAATTTTGTAGAAAAAAATGGACAGTTCAAGAAATCATTGTGCCAATGAAGTTAATTTAGATTCTGAAAAGCAATTACTTTGTAAATGTGTACATATTTGTGTGTGTAGGTCATGAAATGTGATTGGATAGTACAGAAGAATAAGCAGAAGTTTTGAAGAATACACAAAGAATACAAGTGACCTAAAAATAGAAAGTAGACTACTAGGGATGTGAAGATAGAAGCTTTCAAAACCGATTGGCTAGGTAGAGGAGATAAACACAGTTAAAAAGAGAAATATGTTTAAAAATTTAATAATAAAATTTGATGCTGCCTATGCTAATTTAATACTGAAATTGAACAATGTTTTTATACTTTTAACATGTATATTTTGAGCTAGCCCAATTTCTTCAAAATTTTGATTTAGCTTCAATTTGAATACTAATATTAACTTTTTTTTTTTTTTTAGATGCAACAGCAAGAGGCTTTATTGGGGTGAAGGTACCTCCGGGCGGCAGCAACTCGGGGAGCTAACTGGCACGCCGAGGCTTTGTTCAGGGGCTTTTTATTGCATAGGGGACAGCGGGAGGCCGGCTTACAGAAGCAAAGGCGTGGTTATAGGAAAAACAGGGGAATCATTTGCTCATTTAAACAACAACTCTTACTTATTGGATGAGGGCTTAGTGGCAGGGAGAAACAGCGGGGAAGAAATGGTAGCTTGCTGGGAGGGGGGATATCTGGAGCAGCTGGCTTTGATTACAAACTTCCTGTGGTATGTGGCCCTGGTCACATGCTCCTGGTTATCTGATGGTTTCTTAGCAACCCTTCTTCTATCTGCCTGCTCGCAGGCTTGTGCTTGTGCAGGGGGCCTTGGGCATGTCCGGGCAAGCCTGGACAAGTCTCAGGCAAGTTTTCCAGACTCGCTCCCATAAATGAAGAAAAACAAAGGGGGGAGGGGGTTAACACTCTGCCAGATACCTGAACTGAATGCCTGGGCCCAGCCCTAGAACTCACTCGGCCGGATACCTGAACTGAATGCCTGGGCCCAGCCCTAGAACTCAGAGTCTTTCATCCCTCCATTTTTTTTTATGACAATGAGTAAAATCTTTTACTCATAGGTTTGTAACATGTTGCCTCACGGCCTGATGCTGTTGGGTGAGTACCATAGCTTGCACAACTGACAATCTATCTTTAACGAACTGAGTTAATCTATTAATAATGCACGGCCCAAAGGTCAATATTAACAGAAGCAGAACAAGGGGACCCATCAAGAATGACATTAAGGTGGTAAACCAGGGCGACCTATCCCAAATGCCCTCATACCAAGATTGTTGGGAATCAAATTCTTGCTTCCTTTTGTCTAGCCTTTTTTTGAGTTTATCTAAAGTCTCAGTTACTAGCCTGGTTTTGTCAGCATAAAAACAGTATTCTTCCTCGAGGGCTGCACAAAGGCCTCCTTCTTTTAGGAATAACAAGTCTAGTCTTCTCCTGTTCTGCAACACTACTTCAGAGAGGGAGGTGACTGAGTCTATCTAGAAGATGGTCTTGTGCCCCACCCCTGCAGGCCCAAACTTATCTGCAAGGTCTCAAAAGAGCAAAGGGGACCTGACTTGCAAAGCCAACTCTAGGCTGTAGGGACTTTTGGCCTTCACAAAAAGATTTGTCTCCTATGTCAGGTTTCCTTTTAACTTAGCGTTTCAACATTTTAGGGGTTTGGGGGTGTACTGGGGCGAAGTAGATTCTCTTTGCTGCTTCAAGCTGACATTGGGGCGCTGTTCTTAGGGCCCCAAAAGGTTGAAAAGGTAGTAAAGGAACTAAGCTGCAGGGCTTCTGTCAAGAGCACGTAGCTGTCTGATCCAGTAGCCGAGAGGCAGGAAACAGCCCAAATCTGTAGAACTAGTTCACAGGCTTCCAGCGAGTCCAGAGCTCTTAGTCAAGTGGAAATCTGTTGAGATATGTTAAAACTGAGAACAAAAGTTAGAATTTAAATCTTGGGCCCAGTCTTTAGTAATTTAGGAAGGGCAGGAGTCCCCAAACCAAAAGAGAGAAGTACCATCCTTAGGGACAGACAGGTGGGAAAAACTTAGGCTGTACTTATCCGGAATCTTTTTGGCCTCTGTGAGGTGGATCCAAATTCTCTGAGTCTGTTAAGCTCATACAAATTGCAAAAAGACATAAGAATTTTAGTTATATTAGTATTCCCAATCAGGCTTTATAAAATGAGCTTGAAAACTAGCTATCACCTTGGAGAAGAATCTGATTAGAAGAATTGTCTAATCCTACCAAGCTGACAAAATTATAACTAGCCCAGCCGTCAATACTTGCAGAGATCTGAGAAGGATAAATTATACCTAAGTGCAGAATGAGCAGCTTCTGAATCTACTAAAAACAACAGAGACCAGTCCATACTCAGTTAGTCATACCCAGGTCTCCACCTAAGCTGGAGGCGGAAGTATCCAAACAGCATCAATCTTCAGCTGCCAGGCCTTTAGGGTGGGAGATTTTTCCCCACAGTAGAGGGACATATGGGAGAAGACTGATCTTACTTTGTCTAGGCAAAAGGGTTCAATCAATTCTCCAATGTCCTCAGATCTAGGCCGGGTTCGTGGCAGCAGGCAGGCATTGTGCCATGGCATCTTGCCCAGGTTAGCACTGCTTCAATTCAGACGAAGATCCTGGTGTCCTATAATCTTCTTTGGAGACCTTGGGTTACTGTTAGGATCTAGAAGTCTCTGTCTGAGAAATAAACATTTTAAATGCCTTATTCTGCAGATCTCTGAAATATGAGGGCTGCCCAGGTAATATCCGAATAGAAAAACTTTGTTTCTAGTTACTTGTTGTAAGCTTACCCTGAAACTTATATAAGAGATTAAATCTCAACCCTGTAATTAATCACAGTACTTACAAGAATGACTGCTTGTGTATCTTAATAGCCTTGGATTCGCTTTCACTGTTTCCATTAGTAAATTTTACAAATATTTTATGGATGTCTTTATTATGACTCTAAATCTTAAAAAGTTTGTTCTCAAAACTATGTGCTGAACTTAGATTTAAGATCTATGTCTGGCAAGATAAGCTGTCTTTGCAACCTTGATTACATACTTATAAACTTGTTTTCAGATAAATTAAAACAATTTCTAGCACACAGAATCTATTTTTACACTCAGCATGGAGGCTGTATGCTCAAATTAGGTCATCTGCCAAAGTTCTTGTCACATAAATATCAATAGTGCATGATGACTAATAAAAATAAGCCAATTTCAGCATCTTAACAATTATAGTTACATTCACACATACACAGTTGGATCCAAGTTACATACATACATACATACAGATTTAAAGCTAGCTTTCATCCACACATAGTTAACTCTAAGTCACATACATGTTTATATAACCATAAACATTTTTCAGTGAAGAATCAGAAGTTAATTCCAAAATGAAGAAAAACGAAATCGAATTAACCCAAATATCTTACAGTTTCTTTTAAAAAAAATTCAGTATTTGCAGGCAGGTATGAGAAACCACAGCAAACAAAATCCACATCACCTCTGACCTTCTATAACATTCTATATCTCTTTTATAGCATTTTATACATACCTTCCGTTGGTCTCCCTAATTCCTTAGGCATCTTTGTTTCAGACATTCTTTTTCCTGTCCCTTTATTATCCCAATCCTCTGCCTTCTCTATCATTCTCTGGACAACATAAAAACTTTCACAGTTCTTTTTTGTGGTTCTCTTCAGTATGCATACACTGTAGCAACACACGACCAACATGAAGCAGAGTTTTTGTTTTTCTTTTCTAATAATAATTTGTTACCAACCTCTGTGAAAGATGATAAACCCACTGGATCTGAATGATCAAAGCAGCAGTCGCTTTGTCTCAGCAACTACAGTCAGTGACTGACCAAAAATGCAATCCAAAATGGAGTCATGTCATATGCTTTTAAATTTTCTCATGCATAGATTTTTAATTATAACAGATTTTAACCTTATTTAATAATTTTATCACTGTCATATCAAAAACATTTGAACTCCTACTAAGCTCTGATTCTTGACCAAAAGTGCAGTCACGACAGCTGTGGGTGGTGACCAACTGCTATTGAGAATAGAGATAGTAAAAAGTATTTTAACCATTTTGTCTCAGCTTTATGCTTTTAACAAAATTAGAAACACATCAGAACAGCATAGATAACGTTCTTGAGGAACAGACAAAACTTCTCAACAAGGCAAATAGAACTTTCTGACCAGAAACGAAACCAAATGAGCAGGTAACATCCGAGTTACAAAAATGCATGCACATGAGTCCAAACACACATTCTGTGGCCACAGTTTTCACGTACTCACACATTCATCAATAGGCGTAGCCTGGCTAAAACATTTGCATAGATAACCATGAAGAGAGCAATGAACAGTTTTCAGAAGGCTGCTGTGGGAATGCTCCCTGGCAACAAGAGGTCCCCCTGGGTCTCAGGACGATCCGGGCTTCTTCCCGTTGTACTCCAGAACAGAAAACAGTCGCGGGGAGAATGGGGGTAGGTTTCTTGGGAGGGTCTGAACAAGGGAGAACAGGATAAAGGGAGGATGAGGGGGGAGGGGCAGAGGGTGAGGAAGAGTTACTAGGGAGGGGATAGGGCATGGTCAGGGGAGGGTAAACAAACGGGTGGACCCACGAGGGTGGATCCATGGCTAGTAGCCTCCACATGTAGGGGCGCTGATCCGGGTGGCCATGTGGTCCTGGAACAAAAACTTTACTCTTCACCTGTGAAATGATATTCAAGTTAAAAGTTCCCTCTCTGGGCCACTCGACATTCATCATTACCCATTCTGTCTTGCAGAATGTAATCTATTTCTTTTTCTTCACTCTGATCCCCTGAAAGCTGGCCGTTTTGTGGACCTCAGACCAGTGGTCAAGAGTGAGGCTCAAGGGGGGGCGTTATTGTCTGCCCCATGGTGGTTTCTAATGTTAGTAGTAGACACAGAAATCTCACAACACAACACAGAACACAGACACGCACTGCATGGCTCCGGCGTAAAATCGAAAGCAGAAACTCAAAGGGAGACTGCCCTGAGGGTCTGGTTCCCTCGTCTCCTACCAAAACTACGTATCCTTCCAACACGGGTGGAGCTCCAAAAAAATGGACTCCAGACAAATGAGTCCGGGGGACTCCAAAGGCCCATGGAACGTCTTCCAGGGCTGTGGGAGTGAAGTCCGGCCTCGTCAGGCCCTTCAAGCCCCCGACAAATACAAACGGATCCGATCGAACCCACAAATCCAAAACAAATCCAAAGATTCAGAGGGACACACAACACACACAGACTCAACAGATACAGACAATGCAACGACTGCTGGCCAGCTTACCTCCTGACAGTGGGTAGGTGGTCCCTGGGTTGGGGTCTCGGTGGGACCTCCAAATGAAAGACCCTCGGATGAGGACCTTCCCTCAGGAGGAGACCCGGAGTCCCAAAGTCCGAGCCGAGCCACAGTTCAGATGCAACAGCAAGAGGCTTTATTGGGGCGAAGGTACCTCCGGTTGGCAGCAACTCGGGGAGCTAACTGGCACCTAATATTAACTTTTAAGGATCATTCATTCCAATGTATTTTTAAATGCATTTAACATTTAAATCTTTTAATTCTATAAATATGCTTTCAGTCACAAATCAATAATATTTTCAATGTTTATAAATGATCATTAGCAAATATAAAATATGATACTGTATTTTATAGTTTATATACATATTCACATTTTGTTTTCATAATTTGTTTCTGTAAGATATTCATCTAATAATTTGTGTTTAACTTCACTTGAAGCATATTCTTTTTGCACACATTTTTATTTTATATATTATATAATAATATATAAGACAAGAATACATTAAAAAAAGAAAGAAAATATTTTTACATTACATTTTAAGAGTTCTTTTAACTAGTCTGTGAAATGACAAGTTTTTCATGCTACATTTAAAGAGATTTAGAATAATGATATCAATGACTTCCTCAAATTTGCTAGGATCAGATTTGAGAGAATCAAAATCTCTTCTTATGAAATATGAAGCTAATATTTATAGTCATAATCTATTACCTTAAAGATTAAAAAGTGGTATTGAGAAGTTAGATTTGTAAACTTGGACAAGCACAGGTGGTACATTTTCAAGTATTTGTACTCACTAGTGATAAAATATAATACAAACATACATTTGATTTGTGAGATATTTTTAAAATCAAAGATGATGGATTACTTTAATCTACATTTGAACCTGAGTCTGCTTTTGCTGGGCTAAGTTTCCTTTTTAGTCACAATAGGTTAATTATAAATTGTAAAACCAGATGAGATCATATGCTAACTTTAAACTTTTGGACACTCCAAAAGAAATGATCAATATTTTTATGTTTTTCTCAGCCCAAAGCAGTTGCTCTCAATAGTTTTATTATCTTAACACTTTGCATATTCAACCACATGTTCATTTTGTGACTAACAAAGAGCATATACAAGAACAATGTTTATATCACCTCAAGTAATTCTTTGAAATCTTTCCTTAAGTAACATTGTCAAAATTAAGACAAAAAAGTAACAAAAATTTTAAATATTCTTGTGGTAATATGAAGAAGACATTTTAAAATGTATTCATTAATAAATACATTCTTTTGTACTAGTGGATTAGGATACTGTAATTAGCCACACAGATTATTTTTCATTGAGATCATAATAAAAATAATCCATATAAATAAACAGACAACTAATATTAGGAACACATTTAAATTAAAAACTTCTCTTATTAATTCTGGATTGCTTATACATGTGTTTGAATTTCTACATTATTAGAATGTACTTGAGATATTCAGAGGACATGGTAATCAAAATGAAGTTCAAATATCAGTCTAAAAACAATTTATATGCAGAAAGTGATTAAAATTATTATTTTGTAGATGTAATTCTGTATTTTATTTTTCTCATATAATACTATGTGTGCAAGTTTGTTATACCTCAAAGTAAAATTTTTGCTTCTATAGTAGCATTTATATTTAGATAAATTTACTAGCTGGTGGTTATAATTTCAATGTCTTCCATGTCCTCTGGCTCATGAAATATATTTTAAGTAAGCTTATTTTGTGGTAATTTCTCTTTAAATTTGATAATGACTTTTATTTTCAACACAAAATATATTTTAAAAAATTTTTATGACTACATATTATTAAATATAATTCCATATCCCCCATTTTCCTTTGAAACTTTCCTTCCTTCTTCCTAGGCAAGTTCTTCTCTCAAGGCAATGCTTTGTTCCTTTAATTTTAAGAACTCTAGTTCTTACTAGAGTAAGAACTAATCTATTTAATACTTCCAACATCTGCATCCATGTAGACTCAGCACTGGAATGTGAGTGACCAGCAAGTGAACATATCTAAAGATGAAATATTTTCTATTCTCTCTTCTGTAGCACTTACTACCTTGCACTAGCTCCTTAGTTCCTCCAACATCCATTCTATAATTTTGAATGCCTTGATTTTGTTTTAAAGCTTGCTTGATTTACATGGCTTAAGTGTGTAAGAAATACAAAATGATGGAAATGCAGACCCTGAGACCAGAACAAAGTGAAAAGTGAGCAGGTTCTGGGACCTAGGCCACCCAGAGATTTCTTCTCCAAAGCTGAAGACACAGCCCATGATTTGACCTCATGCACAGTCCTGTGCTGGACCAAATCAAGGAGAGACCTTCACCAGCAATCACCAGAGACATATAGCAGGAGGAATATCCCACAGTCTGGCCCCACCTCCAAGGCAAGCTGTGTCATCATAGACATATATCTTCAGCCCACACAGATGCTATGTCCAGAGCAGAGTAAGAGATCATGAAGACCCCATGTCCAAAGCAGACAGAGGACACACAACCACTGTAGCCACAAGTAAGATCTGACTAAAAGCTGACTAAGATTAAACCAAAGATGAAATAGGTAGACGCCAGTGCAAGAATACTTACAACAATATGAAGAACAACAAGACACCACCAGAAGTAGCTGGTGGTTCTACAACAACAAGACCTGAGCAGAGCAATGAAGAGAAAATAGAAGGAAACAATATTAATGTTTATCTTTATAAAGATGTTTTTAATCTATATAGAAGCCTTAAAAGAGGATTTAAAGAATTTCATGAAAGAAATAGAACAAAATACAAACAAAAAAATAGGAAGAGATGAACAAATCTTTGAAAGAAGAGCAAGAAAATAAAAACCACCAAATGAAAGAAATAAAAACCACCAAAAAATAAAAACCACTAAAATTTGAAATATAAACAATAAAGAAGGCAAAAAATGAGGCAAAGGTAAAAATAGAAAATCTGAAGAAATGAACTGGAACTACAGATTACAAGCGTAACCAACAGAATCCAAGAGATGGAAGAAAGAATATCTGGATTAGAAGATACAATACTGGAAATAGATTCATCGATCAAAGAAAACACTAAAACCAAAAAGCCCTAAACACAAAACATTCAGAAAATTTGGTACACCATGAAAAGACCAAACTGGATAATAATATGAATAGAAGAAGAAATCTCAAAGGCACAGATTATGTATTCAATAAAATCAAAGAATAAAACTTTCCCAATCTAAAGAAGAAAATACCTATAAAGCTATAAGAAGATAACAAAACACCAAATAGATTAGACCCCTGAAAAAGGCTGGTCAACACATTATCAGGCCACAAAACATACAGAACAAAGAAAAAAATTACTAAGAGCTCCAAGAGAAATGGACAACCTACCCATGAAGGTAGACCCATCAGAATAATACTTGAATATTCAATGGGATCAATGACAGTAAGAAGGTTCTGGTTAGAAGTTATATAAATACTAAAAGACCATGGTGGCCAACCCAGACTACAATATCCAACACAACTATAAATCACTGTAAATAGAGTTAGCAAGGTATTTCACAAAAAAATCAGATTTAAACAATACCTATCCACAAATCAGGCTCTTCAGAAAGCACTAGATAAAAAACTTCAGCCTAAGGATCCCAGATAAACCCAAGAAAATACAAACAATCAATAATCCCATGGAAGAAAAGCCCCAAAATAGAAAATACACAAAAGCTACCACCAAAAATAACAGAAAATAACAATCAGTGGTCATTAATATCTCTTAATATCAATGGACTCAATTCACCTATAAAAAGATACACTGTAACACGATGGATACAAAAACAGAGGCCATTCATCTGCTACATACACAAAAAAACCTCAACTTCAAAGACAGACACAGGCTCAGAGTAAAGGCATGAGAAAAGATTTTTCATTCAAATGGCCCTAAGAAACAAGCTGGTGTTGCCATTGTAAGATCTAAATAGACTTCAGACCAAAATCAATCAAAAGATACCAGGACAGTCATTCCTTATGCATTTCAGGAAAAATCAAACAAAATGAGATCTCAATCCTGAATATTTATGCCCCTAATATAATGGAACCTGCATATGTAAAAGAAACATTATTAAAGCTTAAACAATACATCAAATGTTATCCTCTGATAGAGACTTCAATACCCCACTTTCATCCTTGAATAGGTCAACCATACAGAGACTAAACAGAGAAATAAGAGGTCTAAAAGATGTTTTGATGCAAATGGACTTAATAGATATTTACAAAAGCTTCCACTGAAACAAAATGAAATATACACATTTCTCAGTATCCCATGGAACTTTCTCTAAAATTGACCACATACTTGGTCATAAAGCAAATATCAACAGATTCAAATAAGTTGAAAATAACGCCTTTTATCATACCATAGTCTAAAGTTAGAATTCAACAATAACAAAAATTACACAAAGCCTAAAATCTCAGGGAAACTGAACATCTCTACACTGAACCAACTCTGGGTCAAGGGAAAAGCTAAAAAGTAAATCAAAGACTTGCTAGAATTTAATTAAAATTAATTCACAACATGCAAACTTAGACAAAATGAAAGCTAAGATCAAGTAGAAAAAAAATGTTAAAACATCAGTAAGTAAATAAAATTGAGTATATTTAGTATGTTCTTTATTTTCCAAATATGTACAACCAGTTAGAAATGTCCAAAAGACTCTTAGACAATCTATGCTACCTAGCAGAATCACAGATAAGCCAAGCTTTTTTTAAGGGCCTCTGACCATTTGATTTGCCTGAAAGAGACACTATGCAATTTTATTGAATGACTTCAAATTTTGTTATAATTTTCAAGTTTTCTTGATCTGTGACTCAGATGGGCAGGTCTACTTTTGGGAACACAACTGTCCTAAGCCATCACTTTTCCTTTAAGTGACCCCTAACCGATACTCCTCTAAGTTACCTCAGTAAAATGTCTTATTAAGTAAATTGGATTTCTGTGGTATCTTTAAATATTTTCTTGGTCATTTTATTATTTGGAGTGAGTAGACTTGTTTTTGTGGAATATTCTCTCTCTCTCTGTCTCTATCTCTCTCTCACACACACACACATACATACACTCACACAAAAGAGGATAAGAGAAATCTTGTGATAAGAATGCAGCAAAAAACTATTTTTCTGAGAAATGGTTGACTCAACTAATAAGTAGTTTCAAAGAATAAAATTGAAGTTAAGAAATTTATTTATTAGATCCAAGCCTGTCACCCTGCACAAAACTCAAATCCAAGTGGATCAAAGACCTCAACATAAACCCATCCACTTTAAACTTGATAGAAAAGAAAGTGGAAAATACACTTTGAAGAATTGGCACAGGTGACCACTTCATAAATATAACACCAGTGGCACAGACACTAAGACCAACAATCAATAAGTGGGATCTCCTGAAGCTAAGAAGCGTCTGTAAAGCCAAGGACACTGTCAATAGGACAAAACGACAGCCTATAGAATGGGAAAAGATTTTCACTGATATCGTGGTAGAAACCCGCCACCAATAGGTATGTTTTAAATAAGGTTTATTTTGTTAGAATCATGTACAAAAGGAAGTTTTAGCAACGCGCCAAGCAGCCGCCATACCAAGCCGCCACCTCGCTGCCCGCCATGCGCTGGGACCAGAAGACCCGCCTCCCTCTCCATGCTCCGCTTCCGTCTCATCTCCACAGACCAAGCCCCTCCCGTACAATCTGATATTTCCCGCTACACACTGACCCTACAATTGATAGAGGACTGATCTCTAAGATAAATGAATAACTCAAGAATCTAGAGCCCAAAACATTGAATAACCCAATCAAAAAATGGGGTTCAGAACTAAAAAGGGAATTCTCAGCAGAAGAATTACAAATGGTTGAAAAGCACCTGAAAAAGTGCTCATCACCTTTAGCCATCAGAGAAATTCAAATCATAACAACTTTGAGATACCACCTAACACCTGTTAGATTGGCTAAGATAAAAGGTACAGATGACAGCCTATGCTGGAGAGGATTCTGAGCAAGGGTAACACTCCTCCATTGTTGGTGGAAGTGTAAGCTTGTTCAGCCACTTTGGAATGCAATATGGAGGTTTCTCAGAAAATTGAGAATCAATCTCCCCATGGACCCAGCAAGACCACTTCTGGGTGTATACCCTAAAGACGCACAGTCACACTCAAATGGCATTAGCACAACTATGTTCATAGCAGCATTATTTGTAATAGCAAGAACCTGGAAACAACCTAGATGTCCCTCAACTGAAGAATGGATTAACCAACTGTGATACATCTAGACAATGGAGTACTATTCAACAATAAGAAAAAATGATACCCTAAATTTTGCAGGCAAATGGATGGATTTGGAGAATATCCTCCTGAGCGAGGTATCACAAACCCAGAAAGATAAGCAGGGGATGTACTCACTTATTAGTGGACTCTAAACAAAAAGCAAAACATGTCCCAAGCTGCAAACCACAACCACTGAACAGCTTGGGATCAGAAACATCTTGGACTGACTACTTGGATCCCACTCCCCCTAGAGGAACACCTGATTCAGTCTTGAGGTTGTGGGGAGAAAACTGGATCTGCCAGGAGTGGAAGCTGAACTAAGTAATATTGGGACAGTGAGACATTGTGACTGCCTGCCGCCTGCTGTGAGGGGGGAGTTGGGGGGGCGGTGGGAGGAGTTGAGGAAAAAAGAGAATGACCTGATATGTTGGGAGTGGGAAAGGACCTTGAATAAGAATATACAAGATAGAAAGTATGACTTATTTGTTCATAATAATAATAAAAAAAATCTTAAGGAATTTCAATTCTATGCCTATTTAGTTTATAAGTTTTATTGTAATATCATTTAGCTAAGAATGCTATTATTTTTTTATATTTAAAAAGACAAAATAATAATAAGTGTTTGATTATTTGAATTATTATTGATTATTTTAGTTATTATTGAGGTATGAACTAGATTGTGGTTTTCA
>PVIH01011345.1:0-69730 GCA_004025045.1 Sigmodon hispidus | reverse complement strand
AAAATTGAGAATCAATCTCCCCAAGGACCCAGCAATACCACTTCTGGGTGTATACCCTAAAGAGGCACATTCACATACCAAAGGTATTAGCTCAACTATGTTCATAGCAGCATTATTTGTAATAGCAAGAACCTGGAAACAACCTAGATGTCCCTCAACTGAAGAATGGATTAACAAACTGTGGTACATCTACACAATGTAATACTACTCAGCAGTAAGAAAAAACAATATCCTAAAATCCGCAGGCAAATGGATGGAGTTGGAGAATATCCTCCTGAGCAAGGTATCACAATCTCAGAGAGATAAGCAGGGGATGTACTCACTCACTAGTGGTCTCTAAACAAACAAACAAACAAGAAAAAAAGCCAAACACTCCCAAGAGGCAAACCACAACCACTGAACAGCTTGGGATCAGAAACACCCTGGACTGACCCTTCGAACCCCACTCCAACTATAGGAATACCAGACTCACTCTTGAGGGAGGGGGGAAAAAACTGGATTTGGCCAGGAGTGGAGACTGATCCAAGCATTATTGGGTCAGCAGGACCATAGGACTGTCTGCTCCCTGCCCAGGGAAGGGATGGGGAGTTTCAGAGAAGAAAAATGTCAAGATGTGGTGGGAGGGGGAAGGGACCTTGAATAAGGATATACAGGGATGGGAAAGAAAAATTTCAGAGGGAAAACTGAACACATAGTAAATATATGTGTAGCAATCTTATTTGCATTACTACCCTTGATAAGCCATGCTTATGATTCTTATCCTCTTCATAGTTATTGTTAACTTTTCCTCATTTTAAATTCATGTTACTGTTTTTTTGTTAAATACAAAATAAAGAAGGAAAAAAAGAAAAATTTCCAATATAATAGTTGTTAGATGGTCTTACTTCTATATGTAATAATCTATATATTAATTGGCATGAAATATTCATTCTGTAATATGTATTTCAAGATATATATATATATACATACATGTTCATATAACAAAATATTTTTCCAATGTAATTGTATATGTTCTATTAGGAAATTAAAAGTAGCACAAAACTAAGTTAACTTATATACACAAATATTAAAATTGTGTCTAATCTCAAAAAAAAAAACCAAAAAAAAAAAACCAAAAAAAAAAAACTCCAAGCAATAGTGGAGAGGGTGCTTAAATTGACGTTCCACTATAATCAAATTGATGAGCACTTTAATTGGTAAATGTCACTATAGAACCTTCATTTAGCAACTAATGGAAACACATGCAAAGATCCATAGCTAAGTACTGGGTCTAGCTTTCCATCCAGGTGAAGTGAGGAAGGAGAGATTATATAGGCAAAGGGGTCAAGATCGTGATCAGAAAATCCACAGAAACAGCTGACTTGACTTATTGGGAGCTCATTGATTCTGCACTGACAGCTGGGGAACCTGCATAGGACTGAACTAGGCCCTCTGAATATGAATGACACCTGTATGGCATGGGCATTTTATGATGCCTCTGGCAGTGGGACTAGAATTTATCCCTAGTACATGACCCGATTTTTTTGAGAGCCCATTTTCTATAGAGGAAGACTTTGCTCAGCCTTGATACCAGAGTGGAACGGCTTGGTCCTACCTCAATTTGATGTAACAGACTGAATTAACGCATCCTGGGAGTCCTTACCCCTTTTCTGAGGAATGAATGTGAAAATAGTGTGGGGTGAAGCAGAGGGATGACTGGAAAGAGGTGATAGAGATAGAACAGTGGTGGGTATGTTAAAAAAAACTTTTTAAATAAAAAAGAATTAAAGTACAAAGAGTAAAGAAAAAATCAGTTTCCATATTTCTCTAGAATTGAGCCATACTTCTTAACAAATATATACCTGTTAGAAAATAACAACAGAAGATAGCTTAGTCTATTCTGGTTTAAAGTAAAATATGGTGAAATAAATTAGTATGTTTATTGTGGTTTATGGCTGATTCTTTTTTTAAAAAAAAATTGGTAATTTTACATCATGCACCCTATCAAATTCAGTCATCAGTTCTCTCAGATTCATAATCACTCTTATGATCTCCCCATTTACAAAAAAATCTCATTCATGATGCTCATTTACTTACTGGAGCATAATTAAACTCCCTGTGACCAGCCCCTTAAAGAAAAGGAGACCTTCCTTACCCACACCCCTGCCAGAGGCCATCAATGCAGAATTGAAGCACTGTGTCCTTCAGCTATGTTCTAGCCTTGAGCTTTTGTATACAAAGACTTTTTTTTAAGTCCACTAATGAGTGAGTACGTTTCCTGCTTATCTTTCTGGGTTTGTGATACCTCACTCAGGAGAATATTCTCCAAATCCATCTATTTGCCTTCGAATTTTAGGATATCATCTTTTCTTACTGCTGAGTAGTACTCCATTGTGTAGATGTACCACAATTTGTTACTCCATTCTTGAGTTGAGGGGCATCTAGGTTGTTTCCAGGTTCTTGCTACTACAAATAATGCTGCTATGAACATAGTTGAGCTTTTTGGGGTGCAAATGTGCATCTTTAAAGCATATGTCTAAAAGTGGATTTTAGGATTGCTGGATTCTTGAGGAGATTGATTCCCAGTTTTCTGGGAAACAGCCATATTGCATTCCAGAGTAGCTGTACAAATTTACACTCCCACAATCAATGGAGGAATGTTCCCCTCACTCTGAATCCTCTCCACCATAGGGTGTCACTTGTGTTTTTAATCTTAGCCATTCTGACAGGTGTAAGGTGGTATCTCAAAGTTGTTTTGATTTGCAATTCTCTGATGGTTAAAGATGTTGAGCACTTTTTCATGTGCCTTTCAGCAATTTGTAATTTATCTGCTGAGAATTCATTTTAGTTCTGAACCCCATTTTTTAATTTGGTTAGTCAGGGTTTTGGGCTCTAGTTTCTTGAGTTCTCTATATATTTTAGATCAGTCCTCTGTTACTTGTAGGGTTGGTGAAAATCTCTTTCTATTCTGTAGGCTGTCATTTTGTCTTACTGACTGTCCTTGGCTTTACAGACACTTCTCAGTTTCAGGAGGTCTCACTTATTGATTGTTGTTCTTAATGTCTGTGCTACTGGTGTTATATTTAGGAAGTGGTCATCTGTGCCAATGCATTGGAGGGTATTTACCACTTTCTTTTCTATCAACTTCAGCATGGCTGAGTTTATGTTGAGGTCTTTGATCCACTTGGATTTGAGTTTTGTGCAGAGTGACAGGTTTGGATCTATTTGCATTTTCTACATACTACCATCCATTTATGCCAATAACATTTGTTGGTACTACCTTTCTTCTATTGAATATTTTTGGCCTCTTTGTCAAAAATCGGGTATTCATAGGTGTGTGGGTTAATGTTGGGGTCTTTAATTCAATTGAACTGATCCACAAGTCTGTTTTTATGCCAGTATCAAGCTGTTTTTATTGCTGTAGCTCTATAATATAATTTGAAGTCGGGGATGGTGATGTCTCCTGAAGTTTTGTTGTTGAGCAAAATTGTTTTGGCAATCCTGGCTTTCCTGTTGTTCAAAATGAAATTGAGTATTGTTCTTTCAAGGTCTGTAAAAATTTGTGTTGGGATTTTGATGGCAATTGCTTTGAATGTGTAGATTGCTTTTGGTAGAATTGCCATTTTCGCTATGTTGATTCTACCTATCCAGGAACATGGGAGAGCTTTCCATTTTCTGATATCCTATTCAATTTCTTTCTTCAGTGCTTTAAAATTTTTATCAAATATATGTTACTTCTTTGATTATATTTACACCGAGACATTTAATGTTATTTGCAGCTATTATAAAAGGTGATGTTTCCCTTACTTCTTTTTCAGCCCTTTTATCTTTAGCGTATAGAAGGGCTACTGATTTCTTTGAGTTAATCTTGTATCCTATGACATTGCTGAAGGTGTTTATCAGCTATAGAAGTTCCCTGGTAGAATTTTGTTTGTCACTTATGTATACAATCATACCATCTGAAAATAGAGATAGTTTCACTTCTTCTTTTCCAATTTGTATCCCCTTAATCTCCCTCTGTTCTCTTATTGTATTAGCTAAAACTTTGAGAACTATGTTGAATAGATAAGGGGAGAGGGGACATCCTTGTCTAGTTCCTGATTTTAGTGAGATTGGTTTGAGGCTTTCTCTATTTTCTTTGATGTTGGTCATTGGCTTTTTGCAAATCACCTTTATTATATTTAGGTATTTTCCCTGTGTTCCTGCTCTCTCCAGGACTTTTATCATAAAGGAGTGTTGGATTTTGTCAAAGGCTTTTTCAGCATCTAGGGAGATGATTATGTGTTTTTTTTCAATTTGTTTATATGATGGATGACATTTACAGTTTTCCATATGTTGAACCATCCCTGCATTTCTAGGATGAAGCCTACTTTATCATGATGAATGACTTTTTTTTATATGTTATTAAATTCAGCTTGTCAGAATATTGTTGAGAATTTTTGCGTCAATGTTCATGAGAGAAATTGGACTGTAATTATCTTTCTTTGTTGCTTCTTTGATTGGTTTGGATATCAGGGTTATTGTTGCCTCATAAAAAGAGTTTCGCAATCTTTCTTCAGTTTCTACTGTATGGAACAGTTTGAGAAGTATTGGTATTAGCTCTTCTTTGAATGTCTGGTAGAATTCTGCATTGAATCCATCTGGGCTTGGGCTTTTTTTTTAGTTGGGAGACTTTTAACGACAAATGACTGATTCCTCGGACAGTTATCCATTGTTTCAGAAGACCCTACCTCTCCTGAGTTGTGTATAAGATGGCACGTTTGGGAAAGGATTGCAGGTGTTTTGTGCAGTTGTGTGAATACTGACATGATCCGAACACCACGATGGTTTCACTTACTCATTTCTTATTCCAGAAAACCTGCTATTATCTTATTTTGATATCTGCAGTTAATAAGTTCACATTATGCTTTTTTATTGTGTCAGAACTATAAAAATTCATCTTAATGAGGGCATCCCTTTTTATCTGTATGAGATTTGCGGGGTTTTTTTTGAGTCTTCATACCCACTACCCTTAATCTTCTGTTGGTCATTTGCTGAAGGCAGTCTACTTACCTTCAAGGCTCTTAAATCCATGAGTTCCATCCATCAGTCTGGTTTTCTTTTTCTTTTTTTTCATCAATCTGGTTTTCTAAAAATTAGAAAAAGATGATAAACTAATACATTGAAAACAGAAGTTCTTATTTCTCTGTTTTATTTATCTTGCTTATTTTCAATCAAGAGAGAGAATTATTCAGAGAATTCTTTCATTTTAGTGAAATATATAGGAAGATAGATAATTGTAGCCTAAAGTTTCTAACCCACCCAGGCTTGTGGTCTGGAGAAATCTTCCTACCCGTGATCCCACAGTCACTTATAAAATAATTACGCAAAGGCTTATATTAACTACAAACTGTTTGGTTTATCCTCAGGGTCATTACCGACTAGCTCTTACAACGTAACTCAACCCATTTCTATTAATCTATGCTTTACCATATGGCTGCATGGCTTTATCTTTGCTCCATTACATCTTGCTCTCGGGGAAGCCACTTGCAGTGTGACCATGACTCTGTCTTCCTTCCCTTTTATCTGTGCTTGAATTTCCTGTCTGCTTCATATCTGGCATGCCATAGGCCAAAATAGTCCCTTTATTAACCAATGGTATTCATAGCATACAGAAAACACTCCATAATAGATAATGGTGAAAAACCATACAAAACCAAAGGGTCTTTAGGTCTTTGTATTAGTAAAGCCATAGATGTCAGAAGAAAACAAGATATGATTGGTATGTAGTATTTGCCATGACTGTGACCCTGAGGTCTTTCTCACATGTTAGTTGGAATACTTTATACTTGTGATAAGCATAATTTGATGGCATCTCATGGATTTAGAATGAAGTTCCAACATATCTTCATAATATAAAGAATATATTATAACCCTCCTTCCTTCATCCGTAAGTATTCCTTTTCCTAATCACATCTGAGTCAACCATACTGACTTCCGTAAATCTCCCAAACCCCTGTGTGTTTCTGTGCTTCTGCTCTTATCTGTTTATTTATTTTTAAACTTATCTTTCAGATAAATTATTGAAAGACTTCCCCAAGTCTGAGTGCCTCCTCCCTGTCCCAGTTGACTCCAGGACGGACTTCTACTAAAGATCTTGCCTTAGAATCAAATATAAACTGCAATATCTTCCAACTTAAGTTTTCCAAAAGGTGGCAATCAGTGTTGAAGATAGCAGTGCTGTTTGCTCAGCAGTGTTCTCATTATCCATCCTGCACTGTCAAAGAGAAAAATCCTTTTCTAAATCATTATTTTCCTTTTCAAATAGACTCACTGGAGAGTTTCAAAGTGTGGGTTGATGATCATGAGAAGGAGTTACTGACTAATAATCATGGCCCAGAGTGAATAATTCCAAGTTCTACTTATTTGTTAAACCCTGTGACCTACTGTGGACAGTCAGTAGCCATTCTGCAGCTTCTTTGTGTTTATATTTATTATGTGCTCCATATTGTCTATTTTCAGTCCATGATAGACTTTAATAAATCTATAAATACAAGAACATGGTGATTCTGAAATCCAGTCAATTAACAGTGAGATATGGATGTTAAACATACTAACGCACCTCTATAGAACCTCTTAAAAGCTGTTAATCTTAATGATCAAGCTTAACTTTTGTCAAACTTTAATATAAATCTACTTCAAATCCCAATGTTACTAAGAAGTCACTCTGATGATCATTTTCAATTTAGTTTTTACTTACTGAAAATTAAGACTGTCCCCCTCACAATATGTTATTTACAGAAATGGACTTGTAAATAGAAATCTGAAATCTGTTGATATTTTGAAACCCCAAATGCAAAAGTATCAAATTTCAGATGTAAAATAGTGTTTAGTAACTTGTTAAAATTTGATCTGTATTTTAATATACATTTAATCCTTAAACCAAACATCCCACGGTTAATTTTCTATGTTGATAGAATATGTTTCTCTTATAAGATTTAAAAGTACAATGAATCACACACAACTTGCATTACATGAAAAACAAGTCGAAATTTATCTGTACTTATTTGAATATTATTAATGTTCTTCCCCCACATATCTTCATGATTCATAGAATCATTTACTTCTGGCCTTCACCCAAAAATCACATTCTCAGCGAGGCTCTTCCTGGTCAACTAATATAAAAATACAGAAATATTCTAGCATCATTCCAATTCAACTTTCTACAGTCTAGTTTCTTAGCATTCTTTCCTTTTTTGTACATAGTGGATTATACTTTTAGAGATTGTATTCCTTATGATGAAGACACAAAGATTGTATGCTTAAACTCTATTATGGTATGATTTTTAAGATAGCCTCTAAACTTTAATAAAGTTTCAGTTAAATATTACCGAAAAAGAATAAGATAATCTTATATGAAAATAGTTTAATTATCTTGAATGAGGAGAGATTTTACATACACATACATCCGTGTATTCATATATCATGAATATTTTATATTTGTCTTACCTTTAAAAAGTATACATACTGCTAAATAAGGCATTGTTTTCATAGTATATAAATTAGGGGAAAGAGAATTATTGTATTTTATTGTACATTTAAGATTTCTCTTTCTATGTCTTATTTGTGAAGTTAGCACATAACTCAAAAGAGTTATTAAGAGAAAAAATAAAAAATTTCAGAGAGAAGTTAATATAAGATAGTGTCAGAATGAATTCTCAGGGCACATAGATTTATTCATTATAAATATAATCTATCCAATGTAATTAGCAGAAAAATGACTTCCTAGAAGGCATATACCTTCATTAAATTAGCAAATTTATTAAATAGAACTTAAAATATATTTTAGATTACATATCTGCCATATCTGCTGCTACAGGTAGTGACCAGTCACCAGACGCTTCCTCAGTATTTTTCCAGTCCTCCTTCATTCTGACATGATAAGCCCAATGCTGCTCAGAGATGGAAAGATTTGCAGATTGCAAAGAATTGAAGAAGAAATGAAAAAGAAAAATGAGAAGATTTGAAACAGCTTTTAATCTACTGAGGTATGTGCATAGGGACACATCCACAGGTGCTTGTGCAAAGGGGCATTGCAAAGGTGCATGTACATAGGGGCATGTGCAAAGGTGCATGTACATAGGGGTATGTGCAAAGGGGCAAAAGGGCATTGCAAAGGGGCATTGCAAAGGTGCATGTACATAAGGGCATGTGCATAGGGGCATGCACAGCCATTTACAGATTCTAATATGAGGGGAGGAAAGTGATACTCATCTTAAGTCACAAAATTTAACATTGATGAGAATGATGTGAGACATCACTGCATCTTTGTGATCTGTTTTAAACTGTCTAGAACATAATTCATATTCCTCCCAGGGAAGGGGAAGAAATATCACTCCCTGGTTTCTGTGAGAACACTTAGGCCAGAGGCTGGAATCAAGTACAACTGGTCTCCAGTGAAGAGCAGAAAGAAGGGCAGATAAGAGTTGACAGCCAAGGACTGTTTCAGTAGGAGACAATGGGCAGATCAGCATTCTTCCCATACTTCTGCGACCTCTTCTTCACTCAGCAAAACCATAGCTCAATTTGAAAATAAAACTTGAGATTCTAGCTTATACATAATAGACTATAGACAATGACTAGAACATTTATTTACTTAACAAAACAAAACTTTGCATTATTTGATATTTATTTTCACAGGATTTCTCCTGGAACCTGATCATCCTACTCCAGCCACTCCCAACTGAAACTGTTAAAATTCCAAGGGTGTAAAGCTATTTTTTTTTTTTTTTGGCAAACCCAGCTCTGCCTTCCTCAGTGTAAACACCTTTTATGAACTAGTTTCTCCTCTGAATTCTCCAGGAGCATTGTGAGAGGGTAATTAAAGCAGTCTGTTTCTCCAGCACGTTCTGTCTGTTTTTTCTTTTCATTATTAGATGTGATGACATGTTTGCCTGTGTGGCTTCCCACAGATGGCAGAGGAATTGTGTGATCACGTGGTAGGAGTAACCAAATGTCTTCCTCCATCACAGCTTTTCACACTCTTCCCCCTGTGCAGGAATATCACGCTAATAAAATATTGGCTTCTTTTAAAGAATCATTTTGAGCTACTTAGATGACTTTAGAATAAGCTAGAAAAGTTTGAAAAGGCAACCAAACATGTCAGTTACTAGCTAGTTTATATCTGCTCTACTTTGACTTTAATACAAAAGAAAATTGTTTTAAGTAAGTCCAGCAAAGAACGATGAATGATTAAGAAATAATTTAACCCAGCAAATTTGTTGATATGAGAGCCAGAAAAAAATAAGCATGAGATTTCAGGGGCTTTCTTGAACTTGGTGAAATGACAAGGGGATTCTATAAACTGTCTTTGGTAAGTTTTAAATTTATTCTAAACATATTTCTATTGTTTCAATACTTAGACACTTAAGACAAATGTGTGTGTGTGTGTGTGTGTGTGTGTTTGTGTGTGTGTTCCCAGAGTACTGAACAAAAATAAGACTTCCTAGATAACTTTCCACAAACATCCTCTGGAATTTAAGACAAATGATCAGAACCCTGTGCTATATCTGATAATGCTCTACATTTTCTTTTTGGCCAAGACCTGATTTAGAGAGATGAGATGCAGTAAATAGTTTGGGTTGGAATGAGTTGGTCTTGAAAAATAATATAAGATAATTTTTTTCAAAAAATAGCAAATAAGCAACTATGAAATGCACACCATTTTTTATTAGGTAAATGTAAATCAAAACCACAGACATCATTCATGCCCATTATAATAAATATGATAAAAGTGAAGATAATAAAAAATGTTGGCAAGAAACCACAATCCTATAAACTGCTAATGGGAGTATAAAATAATGTTTCCACTTTGAGTAACATTACAATAATTTCTCAAAAGGTTAAAAATAAATTTACTTGGTGATCTAGCTGTTTTATTACATACCTACTGGAAATAAAGACACATGCCCAACTTAAAAAGTGTCTATAAAAAAAATATTCCTGGTAGAAGCACTCATGATAGCCCAAATATGAAAACAGTTTAAGTGTTCAACTACTGAAGAGTAGATGAATGAAATACTTCAGTTATAGTTCTGGATTAGTGAAATTTTTGACTATAGCTAATAAAAAATAATGATAAGGCTGAAGAGGTTGTCCAATGAGTAAGTGCACTCATATGGTAGCTCACAACTATTCATAACTCCACTGTCAGGGGATTTGGTACCTTCTTTTGGCCTTTGTGAGCAACAAGAACACATGTGATGCAATGCTAACATTCAAGCAAAACACTTATACACATAAATAAAATAAATAAAATTTTAAAATTACATTTATAATAATAATAAATTTAATTGTTACAAGCTACTAGATTATGGTAATTTATAGTTTCTGGAGGAAGCTAGTAAAACATTCTCATTAGTGCCAAAGAGTTTGTAATAGTTGAACTTGACTGACAAAGTCTGTATGCCAGGACCCCTCCTTCTCTATTGTAGATATACGCACATACACAAATGCGCCTGCTCACTAATGCAGATTTCCCTGCTGACTCAGGAATTTTTACAAGTCACTGTTTATTTTAAATGTGGGATATGCTTCTAAATTGAGAGGAATTTATAGTGTTTAACTTGAGAGTCACTGAAAATTTTAGGATGCTTTCTGGATATGTAAGTAAACATTCCTCCAAGTCTTTATAATGATCCTTCTAGGTGCTCTGCTTTTTCCACTGAATTTTAAGACTGAAAGCTTTGCCTAATGATCTCTTCATGGTATGAAGTTCTTGTGGCTTTCAGGGTGGGGCTCAGGAGGAAGAAGAATGCAGTTTCTATAGGTGGATATATGAGGGATACCTGAGAATCATCAAACAGATTCTTTAGTTCAGAGGCAATATATTTTGTCAGTCTTGAGTTCTCATATTCCTGGGAAATTGAAGAAAAGTGTGAAGGGGGAACAAACTGAAACAGATTGAATGAAAGTTTCTATGGGAAAAAATATATAGAAGACCTTTAGAAGGACTTACCAATGGTTCCAAATACAGAAAGATAACTAACAGAGTCCAGACAATAACCTGATTGCTATGAATTCCAGTTAGGAAGCAAGGAAACAATTATGAGATGCTGAAATTCTTTGTACTGAGTCTAAAGATATTATCTTTCAGGATCCCCCCCATTAAAAACAATAAGATCCTTACTTCTCTTGAATCTGCTGTACTCCGGACATTTTGTCAATAAAACCTCTTTAAATTACCAAGCAAAACTAGATGGTACTTAGCCAAATTTTCACAAATATAAAATTAGTTGTGAGTGGGATTTATCTATCTAAAAAAGGCCAATACAATTACTTAACTAAAATACCTCTCCTTGAGATCATAAAAAAAAAGCAGTGGTTTTTACAATTTCACCTCAAGGAAATTTTATAGGAGGGACAGTAAGTCTTGTGATTTTTTTAAGTTTATTTGCTCAGGATGTGACTTAGTTCTTCCATTGCACTATAGTTGAAAGCTTTCTTATAACTAAAAGAATATAGTCCCCCTCCAATGAAAGTCAAAAGAACCTTCACATCACCTATTACACACAGTGCCCTCTCAAGTCAACCACACACAAAATCCAACATGATCTTGGGTGTCACTCTTTGTATTGTATTTTAATATTCAATTTGATATGTCATAAAACAAAAAAAATTACTTGCAGAACTGTAGAAAATAATTTTTGTAAAAGCATGTATATTATTTGTAAAAAGTTTGGACTTTTTGGAATGATACAATTTTTATGGAATAAAACTGTCTCTCTGTATTATCCAGGCTGATCTCTATGTTCTGAATTCTAGGGATCCTCCTCCTTCAGCCTCCCAAATGGAAGGAGGCTACAGACATGCATCCCCTTCCCTGGAATATAAAACTTATTTTTAACATCAAAAACTACAACATTTTTTCTTTCTAATTTTAAATTTTGCCATTTTCTATGTGCAGGATTTTTATTCACCTTATTAATGGAAAATGTGGTTTATGCTTAGTGGTCGTCTAACGACAAATCTCTGTGACATTTTTGTTTAGTGTGCTGATATTCTATTTATTTTTTACTTTTTGCAAGTTTTGTTCACATCTACTCAAGCATTCTTTTAAAATTTTGATTGTTTTAAAGTCACAAGAAGATGCGTATATTCCAATTATAAACATTTTTTTTCTTCCCTTCTAGCAACATGACATAAGTGGAAAGCAAATTTGGGGTTTTGTACAGATTATCCATGGAAGGAGGTTGTGTCACACTTACATAATGAACATCAAAACAGTCCTTTCTAATAAAGATGGGCTGGAGAAGGTTTCGTCACCATGGATGCCAATAGAGTAAGAGAACATGATGGAGTGAAACTGTTTCCAAATGAGCAGTTGGCTGAGAACTTTCACTATATTTTTATTGTTTCTTTTACTTTTCATCATGTACCCCAGAATGGTTGTCTACTGTGATCACAAACATCCAGTAAGATAAACAAATGTCTTATTCCTAAATCATTAGCACTTCCCTATCATTTCCCTTCAACTGTATGGGGGGACAGAAGCAGAGAAAAATATTGTTTAACCAAGACCCTCAAGATACTGTAGATGAGATTTATAAAATAGTCCCATGAGACCACAACATCCACAGTGCCCGTTTAGGACAGCACCATTGTAGACCAGTCTCTTCTTTGTCCATGCTTATATTACTCCTTATTTCTCACTCTAAGTGGAGATGGAGATAAAGACCGGACGCTAGGGAAACCACCAAGAACTTACAGGTTGTCCCTGCCTAGGTCTCCAACCAATAACAAAGGTGTTGCCTAGACTTGACTTCCTCTATAATCAAATGAATAGCCACCCTAAGTGCCATCACAGAACTTACATCCAACAATGAATAGAGGTGGAGGCAGGGATACATGGCTGCACACTGGGCTGAGTTCTTGGTGCAGCTGAGAGCAGGGGAGGACACTCTATATGAGTAAGAGGATAAGGCTTAAGAGAAAAATTCCCACAGTGATGGCTGGCTAGAAATCTGGGGAACTCATTGAATCAAGAACAGCCACTGGAGAACCATCAGGAAAATGAACTAGGCCCTCCACGTATAGGCACGTGTCCACTGACATGGGCAGTATGTGGAGCCTCAAGGAGAGGGATCAGACTGTTTTTCTGTTTATGGACTGGCACTTTGGAGCCCCATCCCTCTAGAGGAACACCTAACCAAGTCTTAATATTAGGATGAGGAACTCGGACTTGCCTGGAGTGGATGCTGAGCTGATCCACCTTGGGACTTCTTGTCCTTTTGGGGGAGGGGATGGGGGTATGGAGAAGAGGGAGGCTGAAGGATGATCGGGAGGGGTTTGGAGTGGAAAGGGAGGGAGAGCAAGGAATATATGGATAAAAAGACTTTATTTTATAAAGAAAATTTTTAAAAAATCTCCCAGGACAATAAAAACTCTACACAGCATTAGAATATCCTCCTGAGCGAGGTCTCACAAACCCAGAAGTATAAACAGGGAATTTACTCACTCATTAGTGGACCTTAAGCAAAAGCATTCTTGTGTCATTAAAAGAGGGGAAATCTTTAGCATCAATGTGTTGGATCTTAAGCTTTCCTTACAATGTTACTATTGGAGCCAGTATGCATCTGCATTTGGTCCCCGAAAATTCCACTCAATTTGCCACTGTACCATCCACTTCTAAGAATTAAATACAATGTACAAATGAGAAAAAGAAAAGTTAAGTGACAGAAACTTTAAAAAGACACAGAATTATGGTCCAAACTCCCAGTCCAGTCAAAGAGAATAAGGAGGGATAACATAAGCAAAGGGGTCAAGATCATGATGGGGAAACCCACAGAGACATTTGAGCTACTAGGAGCTCATGTGCTCTGGACTGACAGTTGGAAACCTGCATGGGACTGAACTAGGCACTCTGAATATGGAAGACAGTGTGTGGCTTGGGCATATTGTTGGGCCTCTGGCAGTGGGAACAGGATTTATCTCTAGTGCATGAACTGGCTTTTTGGAGCCCATTTTCTATAGAGGGATACCTTGCTCAGCCTTCATATGGTGGATAGGTTTAGTCCTGCTTCAACTTGATATGCAGACTATACTGACTCCATATGGGAGTCCTTACTCTCTCTGAAAAGTGGATGATGGGTAGGGTGGGGAGAAGCTGGGGGCTAGTAGGAGGAGGGGAGGGAAGGGGAACTGTGGTTGGTATGTAAAATTAAAAATAAATCTTTTAAATAAATAAATAGGAATGAAAAGCTTATTCTCTCCCAGAAAGATCTGGAAAAAAAATCACGCAAATGAAGACCATCAATCCTTGAGTACTTTCTAGGTACTTTCTGCTAAATGTTCCTTACACAATGTCTTCCATCAGCAAGCTCGTAATGCAGGAATGATTACTATCTGTTTTTATAGAATGAGACCCAGAGCCTTAGAGAGCTTAGGTAATTTATTCACAATTGTATGACTGCATTGGAACTGTGTCTTTAACCAAATTGAATGGTTTAAATCATCTAGTTGCAGAGGTCCCAGTTTCTGGCTCTACCACTAAGGTAAGGATTTACTAAGGTAAACACTCCCTTAAAGTATTTTAGCCTTTGTTGTCATCCATTGTAAAATGATGAAATCAGATGGGTAGGGGAACAACTAAACAGCAGTGCATAGACTGAGGATATGCTTGACTCACAGATTTTTGTTTCCATGATTTCACATGCAACATATTATATTTATTGAAGTTGCTACAAAATATTTAAATCAAGGGTTTTCACAAAATTTTGAATTCATTTAAAATTCAGTATCTGTGTCATTCCATGCCTGCATTCTCTTATGGTGAGAAATAATGACAGCTAAACATCTTCTTTAAAGGCATAGGGCACAGTTCACCATTATTCCTTCTAGAAGTCTCATTTAGAAGCGCCATTTGTCTGATTTCTGTTCATTTGATTTTTGGCTTCAAGTTTAGCAAATTCTTAATGAGCATTTGGTTTCCATTCCAATGATTCCACATCCACACGTAATACAATCTTCATTTGTTTGTAAATTAACTTTACTATTCCCTAAATTAAAACTTTAATGTAAAATGACTGAGAGTCTCTGTGGAAGTTTATACAATAGATCTAGACCAAAAAAAAAAAATCCATCCTGTATTCCACAGAGGAGATGCATGAATGACTGTGTGCTTGTTTCTGCCATGTGTTATTAGGAGTGCCTCCTCACAGTGACGCTGAATCTTCACATCTGCTTAAGTGAAAAAGAAGGGATTGTGGGAGGCATTAGAACATGGACTTGGGTTTTCTTGTAAGAGCACTACTTAACATTTCTACATAGGCAGGGAGTAGAATCACTTACACATTCTGGATGATAGACGCAGTTGTTTTTCAGCTGATACTTCTTTAGCTGTGTTTTCCCTCATTGGCCGTTGTGATGGTTTGGATGGCAATGGCTCTCATGGTCTCATATATCTGAATGTTTGGTTATCAGTTGGTGGACTGTTTAGGAAGGGTTAGGAGGTGTGGTGTTGTTGAAGGAGGTGTGTGGCTAGGGGTGGACTTCAAGGTTTAAAAAGCCCTTACTAGGTCAAGTCTCATTTTCTATCTGCCTTCAATTTGAAGATTAGGAAGTAAGTTTTCAGCTACTGTTCCAATGCCATGTCTGCCTACTTGTTGCCATGTTCTCTGCCACTATGACCATGGACATATACTCTAAAACCTTAAGCAAACTCACAATTAAATGCTTTCGTTAATATGTTTCCTTGGTTATGGTGTCTCATCACTGCAATAGAACACTGACTAAGATGACAATAAAGATGACTGTTATTGAATATACTCATGGAAAATGTAATAGAATTTGTTGCTTTAAAAAATATTTTGTAATTTTGTTATTTCCCTTTTGGCTTCTTTCTGGGTATGATGCTTTATTATGGAGCTAAACTAAATACTATAATTATTCTTTGTGTGTCTGTGTGTATATATACTTGTATGTGTGAAATATTTTATATAAGTAGTATGATTTTGTGTCCTAACAGGAAACAAACAAAAAATACAAAAACAAAATTGTACAAGGCCAGAGAATGTGACACAACGGTCTTGTTTCTATCATATACAGAAACAAACAGCTTGTTTTAATAATCAAATATGTTTCCTAAGGGTCTTGTTAAATTGTTGAATGTAAATTGCAATTGGAATTGACTATTAAAGATCTTGGTAGAGTAGGTTAAACATCTGTTCAATTTATTACAATTTTATTTGTACTTCAGCTGTAACTGGGGCAATTAAGCCAATCAGAGCAGGCAAATCAAATCTAATTTACACTCTAATGGGCTAAAAATGAATGAATAAACACTGTACTACTGGATTCAAATGATTAAACATGTCTCTAAGGATTTTTTTCTATTTTAGTATACAAAATCATATAGTATTTATATTGTAATTAACTATTTCAGAGTCATAGAAACAAACAGAATGTCTCTTTGGTTTTTAAATATGCTTTTAAATAAAATTGCTAGCTAAAATGTAATTACATAATAAATTAGAATTCTTAACTAAGATAAGATTGCTCATAAAGTTGTTCATTTAATACAAGTTTATGCTTCATTTGAATGTAGGCATTCAAATAGAACATACAGACAAATTTTTAAAAAACAAAAATTCCTGGTTTTTTGAGCTTTTTTATCTTAGCTGTGGGCTGCAATAAGAAAAATTAGTAATGTCTTTAATACTATGAGTTAAAATTTATTGATCTTTGCAGTACTCATACAATTTAGAAACAACAAGTTGACAATGTAGAAATGTAATGTCAAGCACAGTCCTTAGGTACAACAAGCTAACATCCATCTTATTAGGATCCTGGTGTCACTAAAACTGCCAAGAAGTTATAAACAGGAGCACAAATCCCACAGTACGAATGGAGCATTACAAAGTGAACATCATTTTAGATGCAGAGCCAGACAGGACGTACATCAATGTCCTGGGAGATTGTGTTTCAGCTCAGCAAGTATCAAACAAAATACCATTAACTGACTTGAAGTAGCTTGAACGTTGATTGGATTGTTTTTATGGAATAACAAAGCAAATGAAGCATTAGTGTTTTTGTCTACTGTTTATTTGGAGAACTAGAAATTGCCTAATTTGAGGTGAAACAGCAGAACAACTATCATATCATTTTTCTCTAATTTGGAAAGATATACTTCTTGATGCATTCGCATGGGTCCTTCAGTGAACTCACTGATAGTAATTTCATAATTTAACTGGGGAGCAGAGGGCTTGAAGGATGAGAACTAGTTCATTCTTTTGTTTTTAATATGTGGTGAAGTAAACTCAGTAAGGTCTTTTTCCTCAAGGGGAGACTCTAACAATGGCCTTTGGTCATGTTAGAACAGAATGGAAGATGTCAGCTAAATCCCACCAAACCATGAAAGTGACAATCAGCTTTGACATTCACTGCTGTGTCACACACCAGCCCCTTTATCTTTCTGATGTACCTTTTCTTACAATGCTCACCATGTTCCTTTTTTACTCAACTAGTACTGCTTTTTTTCCATAATCTGTGAAGGAAGCAATGCTTCCTTTTCAAGAAGTGCCTGCAGAATATATACTGGATCTTAGGACTTCAGTGAATATAATTTATTATGTTCTAGTAAATTCCACCATCATCCTTTTCCCCTCTTCCGTCCCTTATTTCTCTATCTTCATTTTGTCTCTTATTTTATCCTTCCCTTCTTTTCTTCTTTGTCCTTCCCAAATCATTTTGAGATTGAGCCAAGTGTTATCTAGACCCCACAAAGGTGATGCTCAGCACTAAGGGGCTGTCTTCTCACCTGCAGACAGTACATATCTGTTGGGGGCAAATATGATCAATATTTACAGAACGATGGTGAAAATTGAAACTTTAATCAAGGATATGGTTAAGATGGGAAGAAAATAGAATGAACAGAAGGGTTGTCTGCTCATTCTAGGAAAGGCTCTTTGGTGACTTATCCATTGGTCTGAGATTTCAGGGCTGAATTGGAGTTAAGAAAAGGAAGACAAGAAGAAGTTTTGGGCAGAGGAGATGAGTCTGTAAAAATGGTCAGATCTACAGAAGCCTGAGGGGTAACTGAAGATTTTCAGAAAGGATGGGGGGTATGTTAAGGGGCTTTTGAACTGAATTTTTTCTTAATGATAATAATAGAAGTGAAATTCCTTCTCCTCTGCAGAGGAATTAGGTAGGGTTTCTGTGGCTGTGATAAAATAGCACGGCCAAAGGCAACTTGAGGAGTAGAGTGTTCGTTTTATTTCACACTGCCAGTCCATTACAGGGGGATGTCAGGCCAGGAACTCAAGCAGGACAGGAACCTAGAGGAAGGAACTGATACAGAGGCCAGGAAGAAGTGCTCCTTACTGGCTTCTTTGTCGTGTGGCTCACTCAGCCTTCCTTCTTATAGCACTTAGAATCACCAGTCCAGGGGTGGTACTGCCTATGATGAGCTGGTCCCTCACATCATCATTCATCGATTATTTATCAATACACCACAGCCTTGCCCACTGAAGCTCCCTCTTCCAAAACGACTCTACCTGATATCATGTTGATATGACACTAGCTAGCACAAGTAGAGAGATCTTCCTGAGGCAGAATAAGAGTATCTACAGTGTGATCAGTTGGGGAAAAGGCTATCGATTCCAGTTGCCAGAAGACACTGCTTCTATTAGGATAGGGGTGATCAGAGGAGATGAGAAACTGGCTTGGGGACACCTGCCTGTGATCCTGGCACTTGAGAGGCAGAGGCAATAGTCATGAGCTAGAGGCCAGCCTGGACTTCATAGCAGCTTGGAAAAAAAGGAAAAGAAGGAAGTATATGGATTTGAGAACATATGTAATGGTCATGAATATTTTTGTTTTATGCTCATTATATCTACCACTTGCATGTAACCTTATCTTTGACTAACACATTTCCCAAACAAGATTTCTCTTTTCTTTTTCATTTTTTCTAGCTTCATCATTTTTTTTTCTGCAGTGGAACACAACTTGGGGAAAATAGCCTAAACAACAAATTTTAATATGATGCTTCCTGCCGCTTAAATCGTCCATTTTCTCCTCCAGGTACTGGTGGAGCAGCTCTGGAACAGTGACATGTGGAGGGATGAGAAGCTAAAGAACATATTTGGAACACACCCAGACATCTCTATCCTTATTGAGTCCTGATGAAGTCTGGCTATTATAAATCCTGATTGAGTGCCATGATGTTTTCCAAGCAAATGGGACCACTTTGTAAAAAGCAAAAGCAGCCTGTCACCATGTGCAAGAGGAGGAGGTGTCAATGGAGAGGAGCCACCAGCATTTTCAGAAAGCTACATGATGTAACAGCCCCTCTACACTGCCTCATTTGTGCTGAGAATTTTTAAATAGAGAAAAATAATCCTGTGCCATTAGCATAGCAACAAGTATGTTCTTTGCATAATAAACTCGGTTCCAGGGTGGCACTGGTCTCCATTTTGCCTGACCTTTGGTCTCACCTTTCATTGCCAATGCTATTGCCGTCCTAATGGAAAGACAGCCTTTGAAAGAACCCTGCTGATTTCTTGGCTGCCTGTTGGCAACAGAGGAGAATAGGAGGACGAGAATATATATTTGTAAAGTTCCATTATTTATCTTACTTAGGGGCAGCATTTTATCCTTTCAAGCTCATCTCCTAGCCACTGTAATTAGGCTTTCCAGAAACATCTTGCTGCTGTCTTGACATCACAATAGCATTTTGATAAGCTTGGACTGTAACCAGCTCTGAAGTATGGAAAGACATTGCTGCCTAGCAAAGAATTTTCTGTACCTTGGTGGAAACCATTAGTTCTCAGGAGGAAAAAAGAAATGTTTTTATAACAATATTTAAGGCCGCCATTCAGGAGCATGCTTACAGTATCAAAACTTTTGTCTCTGATCCTAGCAACAGGTTTTCTCATATTGAGTCATTTGCTTACAGGTCTTAAATGAAGTCAGTGGTTTTACTAATGAGCAGAAAAAAAGAGAAGCAACTGAAAAGGGAGAGTGACAAAGAGATGCTCAGACACAAGGGCAAGGGAAAGAAGATAAGGAAGGAAAGGTGCATTGAAGTGAAAAATTTTTATTAAAGTTTCAGGTCTCAGTGTTGCTCATATTTTAAGCAAGATAGTCTCAATGATACTGTGGCAAGTAGGAACCCATCCTCACTCACAGCTGAGCACCAGGAGATTTGGTAAGAGCTAACACCTCCATCTAACACTGGGGATATATTCTATATGGAGGACATCATAGACTCAACACAACCATAACATTAGCTTCATGCCTTTAGGAACTTTAGCTAGAACAAGACTGGTCAGTAAGATTTCACATGGTGATGGAGAAATTCTGTCCTCTGCCACCAAAGCTCCAGAATGATAGCTAGTGCAACTGGAATTCTAAAGTTAGTTAAGTTCCACTTGGTTCATGGTTATCACTTGACAGTGCCTGGGAGAGTAAGTCTGTCCACTGTAGTTAGTCATATAGTATTTACACTGCAAGAGATAAACTATAACTTTCTTACACCAAGAGAGAAATGTATGTCTTATTCACTAACTCAAATCTCTTCAATGAACTTCAAACCCACAAGTTATCTGAGGGGATGCCATGTTGCCTCAAGTCCTTGGGATAAAGTCATGACCTGTGCTATTCATGATTTTACTACATTTTTTTACAATCAATGCAAATATTTCTGGCATTAATGGGTCAAAAGAATAACTACTTTTGATAGCATGCAGGACTGCGCCTGGCAGAGCCTCCAGTTCAAAGATGATTATTAAACAGACTTAGTAAAACAGCTCTGGAAAGGAATCTTCAAATATCCTTGATTCATGGCCATGTTTGCTACAAAACATGCATTCCAACATTTGTCAGAGGAAGAATACTTTTCCCTTCCAACTACAGTAGCTTAATTGCCTTTAATGACCCTTTTGTTTGTAAGTGAGACCCTTCAACTGAGCAATAATCAGATCATGCTTTTGAGAACATTTTTAACTGGCTTTGTTGATCCATGGAGACACTCATGAAC
This sequence comes from Sigmodon hispidus, assembly GCA_004025045.1. Lineage (NCBI taxonomy): Eukaryota > Metazoa > Chordata > Mammalia > Rodentia > Cricetidae > Sigmodon > Sigmodon hispidus. Next base: position 48,738 of record PVIH01011345.1, on the reverse strand, counting down.
AGGAAAGCAGATACTCTTGAGTCAGTCAGCCTTTTGCACTGCTTTATATCAATGAAACTTCCACAGAGGCAAATGGGGGAGGTAGCATTTGGACCAATGATTTCACTGCAGCTGCTATATCAGAGATGCCAATGTGAAGCTGAGCCACTAATTGGAAGTGGAATAAACTAAAGAAATCTTAGTTCAAATGGCAGCTATAATTTTTAAAGAGAAGATTTCAGTTGAAATGCCAAAGGAGACAGTTAGCCAAAACATTTGTCTATGGAAATTTCTCTTCTCAATTTTTCTCAGATCTACAGCTGGGTGCTAAGTGAGGCATGTCTTGAGAACACATGCCATGGATAAACCAAGATGCTTGTTTTCATCAATAGCAGATCCGATTGAACTCACAACAAATAGTTCAATTACCATAATTATTAGTAGACTAATTAATTTGGGTGACAAGAAATAAAAAAGTGTGGGAGAACTGAGCTCCTAGGAAGTGGTGTTAGGTTAGGAGATGGGCTAGGAATGGCCATGAGATCTCAGTATAGAGGGCATCAGAATGAGAAAATAAGATACAAACAAGCAAATAAAAATGTGTCTAGAACTGAGGAGATGACCCAATGGATAAATCACTTGCCTTATACCTATGAGGGATAGAGTTTGGATATCCAGAACCCACATAAAAACATAATAGGCATGACAGCTTCGCTATGATGCCAGTGGGTAGAAGGTGAAGGTAGGGGAAACCCCCTGAGCAAACTGGTTACCTAGTATAATCTAGCTTGAGGGTTGTGAATTCACTTGAGAGACTATACCTCAGTGCATAAATGGGGAGAGCAATGGAGAAAGACAATCCACTTCAATCTCAGGCCTCCACATACATGCCCATGTGGTCACACATACAACACACACACACACACACACACACACATGCACATACACACACACGTTCTGTAAAACTATTCTCTGCTTAGTACTTTGTACATGATATATTTCTGAAATTCATACACAGGATTCAGTGGCCAAGCTTAACATTCTTAGAGTTTTATGTCAGAAAACTACTTGGCTCTCCTAGTGAGATGATACAATTCTTTATACCTGTCAACAGAAGCAATATATCTCATTTTATGGTCCCTCTACCCTGGATTTCTAAAACCTTAAAACTGAACTCACTTCTCACTCTCATTATTGTCTTGGCTTCCATCCTCCCAGTTCCCACCTGGTTGGGAACAGGATCCAAAGACATTAGAAACCAGTGGGAAGTTTAGTTTCCTCTTTCTTTCTGAACCTGAATCTACTTGTCTGTTAAATGGGGTAATAATTCTTATTTTCTAAGAGGTTGTTTGCAGTACTGGTCCACAGTAAATTCTCAAAACTTTAAATTATTAAATACGAAAGTATCCATTAAATTTGAAACATTACAAATGATTTAGTGAGAGGAGCAACAAGGAGGGAGAAAAAAAGAGATGGAGATCTTAATAGAGGAAGCCAATGTGGGGTTGGAAAGAGACCAGGTGCTAGGGTCACCTACAAGAACTCACAGGATATCCCAGCCTAGATCTCCAACCAATAGTGAAGGTGTTGCCTAGACAAGGCTTCCCCTATAATCAAATGAATAGACACAGAAATTACATCCAACAATGAACAGAGGTAGAGGCAGCGATACATGGCAGAGTGTTGGGCTAAGCTCCTGGTCCAGCTGAGAGCAGGGGAGGAGAGTCTAAATGAGCAAGGGGATAGGGCTTATGAGGAAAACTCCCACAGTGATGACTGGCTGGAGCTCTGGGGAACTCACTGAATTAAGAACAGCCACTGGGAAACCTTCAAGAAAAGGAGCTAGGCCCTTCAAGGATAGGCAGCTGTCCACTGACATGGGTAGTATGTGGAAACTTGAGGGAAGAGATCAGACTGTGTTCCTATGTGTGGATTGGCAATTAGGAGACCATACTCTCCAGAGGAACACTTAACCCAGTCAAGGCATTAGAATGAGGAAATCAGACCTGCCTGGAATGGATGCTGAGCTGATTCACCTTGGGACTTCTTGCCCTTTTTGGAGAGGAAATGGGGGGATGGGGAGGAGGGAGGCTGAAGGCAGACAGGAAGGGATTGGGAGGTGGAAGGGAGGGAGAGCAAGGGGATACATGGGGAAAAATAGAACTTTATTTTCTAAAGAAAATAAATGAATAAAATATTCTTGAAAAAAATTGCAACTATATAAACATACATGCTACTGTGTGCATATAAATGCTTATATATGTGTATATGTGCGTATATGTGTACACACAATATATGTATGTGTATATACATGTCAACTAAAAACACGTATGTTTTAAAGATTTTAAATAAGTGGTGTGCCCCTTGTAAACCCATATATTAGGAACTTAAAACGATCATTCTCACATGATTAAAATAAGTTTTAGCAAAAAAGAGAATGTTTGAATATGACAATGAAGTAATCAATATAATTTGCAGGTAGCTATTGCAAGAGCTTAATAAGAATAGCATATTTATTCTGCCTTTTATTTACAGCTCATGCTAAGGTAAAATATGAATCATTTAAAATGTTCAAATCTCAAATATACAACTCAGTGAATTTTGAATAATGTTAGTAATTTTGAATGTGGCTCTTGCTTCTTTTAATTTTTACACTACCTTCATTACCCAAACCATCTTCCTGGAGGTCTTACAAGTTAGCCCCTACCTTGCTGGAGATGGCTCATTTGGATCATTTTACTGTAGGTTCCTTTTGGCTGTTGTAGAATTTCACAAACATGTTAAATGTTCTTTTTTGTCTGAATCTATTTGTTCCCAGCTTTCTGACATTTACTCATGTTTACGAGAGTGTAAGTGGCTTGGCTCTTCTAATTTTAAGGTGTTCGGTCATAAGACGATATCACATGCTTCATTCATTCACTCCTCAAGTATGGTAGTATTTTATCATCAGGATCATCCAACTCACAGATAAAGACATGGAGACTTATTATTAACTACAAATGTTCGGCCTTAGCTTAGGCTTGTTCCTAACTAGTTTTTATAATTTAGCCTATATCTTTAAATCTACACTCTGGCACATGGTTTGTTACCTCATCTCCTTAATGCCTATTCTACTTCCTCTGGCTATGGACTCAACTTTTCTTCTTTCCAGAGTTCTCTCTCTTTCCAGAAGTCCTGCCTGTACTCTTTTGCCTAGCTATTGGCCATTCAAATTTTGATTATATCATAGCAATATGTCTTCACACAGTGTACAACTATACCACAATATTTCCCCCCTTGTCAAATTAAAAAAAAAGGTTTTAACTTTAACATGGCAAAACTATTATCAGGTAAGAATTGTACTCATAATCTTTAGTCCATATGTATTTGTCATATTAAAAAAATACTCTACTTTCCGTATTATCTTGATGAAGCTAAAGGTTTATACCTAATCATTTTCCTGTCATAAGTTGTATTACCATTCTAAAAATATCCTTTTAGACATAAAACATCTTAGAAAAACAAATTTAGCTTTCATGTTCTCAGCCTTATAAACTTTACACCTCTAATATAAGGTTTGTTTGTTTTTTTTCTAAATTTGGTAACAAGGAAAACTGTAACTATAGATACCTAGTCTTCAACTCCATCAAAGACCTGAGAAGGATATAATATTACCAGAGTAAACAGGAATTGCAGGGCAAACAAGGGATTATGAGAAGGAGTCCCACAGAGATGGCTCACTGGAGCTCTGGGGAGCTCACTGAATCTAACACAGCCACTGATTATTCATCAGGAAGGGTAACTAGGCCCTCCAAAGGTAGATGACTGGGATGGGCATTGGGCAGCATATACTGGCATGGGCAGTATGTGGAGCCTCATGGAGTAGGATCAGATTATGTTCCTGTGTATGAACTGGCATCTTGGAGCCCATTCCCTAGAGAGGAACACCTAACCCAGTCCTAATATTGGAATGAAGGAATCAGACCTGCATCAAATGGATATGCCAGACTGAACTGGTCCACCTTGGGACTCCTTTCATTCCATGGTGAGGGGATGGGGGATGGGATGGGTGGAGGCTGAAGGATGACTAGAAGGAATTGAGAGGGAAGAAGGGAGGGTGATCAGGGGGATCCATGGGGGGAAACCCTTTTAAAATTAAAAAAAAAATGAGAGAGAGACAGCCTGTTGTCTGGACAGTTACCCAAGGTTCCTCTGCAATGTTGGAACATTCATATTTGGCCTAAAAATGCAGATTATCTGACAGACATTTTGTGAAGCAAGAATGTTAAAGAACTGTCCAGCCTTGTCTTGACAAAGTTCAAGTACAGCAGTCACTTTTTTCACGATTTGCTGATCAATTTAGACAGCATACTGTCAGCAGTCAAGGCAGGGGCAGCTTCTTGGCCAAATGTTAGCTTTGCCATATTGAAAGCAAACCCACATGGAGGTTTTTTGATTCCCATTACCTTTTTAAAAGTAAATTGGTACTTCCAGGAATAGAGGTATCTCACTGTCATGAAAAGACTTAGATTATTAATATTCTTTTTAATGTCATATTTTATAGGTCTCTGAGGTATTTGAAGACAACCTATCTATCTAAAATATATCTCTGTTTAACCTTTAAAACAGACCTAACATGACTACTTGTTAGATTATTATAGATGACTAACTATGAACCTGTATTTCTTAATTATACATTACATTTTTAAATGAGCTGCATAGGTACAATACCTTAAACAGGAATAGAAACATATATAGAGTTTGTTCTAACAAAATGACATTAAACTTTCATGAATATACAAAAATTCATACCAATGAGGAATATTTGAGAGTAATAGTTGCTTTTAATTTAAAGTAGATTCAATAATCTACCCTTTTATTCTATTATTCTTATATTTCTATTGCATAATTCTATTTGATATAACAATAAAAATCTGGAGCTATATATTGGGAGAAAAGTTGAAATATCAGAGAAACAAGGAACAAACCACAGCCAATTCTCATTTAGACAACTCTTCAGCCCTATCTCCATGAATCCTGTAACTCAAAGCTTTTCCATCCTTAAAGACAAGAAAAGTGGAACCCAGCTATCTTATTTCCTGGTTCAACATTCCTAGAGAGCTAGGATTAAAGGTGTGTGTTACCACTGCCTGTCTCTGCTAGGCCTTGAACTCACAGATATTCAGAAGAATCTCTGCCCCTTAAGTGTTGGGGTTAAAGGTATGGGTCACCACTCCCTGATCTTCATGGCTTGGCTCTATCCTCTGATATTCCAGACTATTTTTATTAAATATACAATATATTACCACATATTTCCTTTTTTTCTTAAATTTAATTTCTTTTGCTTAATTTTCTTCCTTATCAAGACCAGTAACAATTTGCAATCAGCCCCATAAATGATGATAAACATCTAAGACCCATCAAATGACCAAAAACCACTCACCCCACTCCACTTCTTGGGAATTTGGATATCATGCGCACACTGCTTCGTGTTGTCTGGGAGGGACTAATGGCATCTTTAGGGAATCCTGAGAATATTAAGATAAAAAAAAATAAGTTCTTGAATATCTAGTTGTATTTTTTTTAGTCTCATTGTGATGGTAAAGTGTAGAGATTATTGGAAGTCTGGCTGGAGTAGTCTGTGAGGTTGAAACAGCTCATCATACAGTTTTGAAATTATTCTGGATGTTTATTTTAAAATTGTTCTGGATGTAGAATTTCAACAGAGGCATTCTGAGAGGCTGGATCACCTTAGTTACTTGCTTTTATTGTTATATGGTCTTTATTTTCTGAAAACATACAAACTTTTAGAAGAAGCATGTATATCTGCATTAACACAAGTATGGAATGCACAACATGTACAAGTCATTAAAGATGATTTCTTTGTTGTTCTATGTTTGAACAGGTAAAAGGCATCTACCAACTTTATAAGTTGATTTAGACTATCTAAACAAACTGTAATGTAAATATCTATGCCACATGAAAGGATAGCATGTAATAATAAGTCATGAGAATTCTGTAGCCAACAAGATTTATCATGTTTCATTCAGTCTCAGGCAGTTCCTTTCTAGAGGGATCACTTCTTCTGTAGTCTTTTCTAGATTTTTCCCTCTTGTCTGCAGCCAAGATCCTCAGGCTATCTTCCCCAGTCAAATCTGATCTCAATTAACTTTGAAGGAATCCATAAATTTTTGTTTCCTGTGGAAACAAAACCACAACCTTCCTCCTAATACAATGCAATGCCTGATTTCCAGAACAGCTGATGTTTCACTCATCAATTCAAGGTTAACAGAGCACCTTATAGGACCAGACACCCTATGTATTTCCCATCCTTACATATGTGGCTAATTATTTTTATATTCCTTTGATCTTTTTTATCTTTAAACTATTTTTTTTTTCTGACTGTCTATACTCATTCTTTTCTATCTCCAGTACCTGAGCACATTCTAAAGCATGTGTTACCTTTTTAGGTTTTTTCTTATGTCTAGATTTTGCTTCACTGTGTGTCTGAAGTGTTCTCCAACCATGTGAGCCAAACATTAAACTGCTAGGCTACTGAAGTAGAGAGGCACTGGCTCTCTACTTCCCTCAGGACTGTGAGAGCTGAGTCTTATGCCCACAGGTAGTGGCCAGATGCCACACCTCTGAGGCTATGAGCACTCTATCTGAGAGACAATGGGACTAGAAAGCCATGACTGAATCCTTGTCTAATTTTTCTTAGCTTTCTCAGGTTCTGTTTGAATATTTGAGCCTCCATGTTGAATGCCATATATAGCTGTACTTTCTCATTGGGACAACCAGCTCACAAATAATAACATGAAGACATTATTATGAATGTTCATACTTAGCTTAGGCTTGTTCCCAACCAGTTCTTATAATTTAAATTAACTCATACTTTTAAATCTACATTTTGGCACATGGTTTGTTACCTCATCTCCTTACTGTTCATTTTGCTTCTTCTGTGTCTGGCTGGTGACTCTGCCTTTCTTATTCCCAGAATTCTCTCTCAGCCTGGAAGTTCCATCTATCCTCTCTTGCCTAGCTATTGGCTGTTAAACATTATTACACCAATCACAGCACTACATCTTCACACAGTATACAAATATCCCACAATAATTAAGGACATTTGAGTGTCTCCATCCACTGGCTATTAAGAGTAAAAGTGTTCAGAACATCTTTGTATAAAGCTCATATTATTAGTCATGTTTGTGCCATTTCAGGAAAAGTAAATTAAGAGAATTACAGTATAAAGTAGTTATGTGATTTTATATTTCTACCAGAAATGTATCCCTCACTGTGATTTGGTGTTACTAGACATTTCTTAAGGCAACACAGAAACCATGCTTGCATTGAAAGAAAAGCAACTGGTTACATGTGTTTTAGATAAGCATCTAATTTGGGCATAATTTTCTTTCCTTTATAGCCCCTTTTTTATTTAAAATAATTTTTTCATGCATTGTATTGCAATCAAAATTTCTCCTTCCCCATACTCCTTCTAGATCCTTCTATGTCCACTCTTCAAACTCTAGCTCCCTTTTTTCTTTCTCTTCAGAAGACAAGCAGGCAAATAATAAACCAAATGGGATCAGAATCAAAGAAACAAATCAAAATAGAAGCAAGAGAAACAGAAAGACAGACAGACAGACAGATGCACGAGCACGCGCACGTGCACGCACACACACACACACACACATACACACACACACAAAACCCATAAAAACACAAAATTGGGACACATAATATATAAAAAAATAAGGTAACAAAATATCCAAACAAAGAACTATGAAACAAATCTCTCTAAAAGTATGAACTCTTGAGCTCATTTCATGTTGGTGCTCTATTACTGGGCACTGGGCCTTCACTTAAGTATGATTTGTATACCCAGTGAGATTCCATTGGAGAAAAATAATTTTCCCTTTACAAGTGGCTGTCAGTTGGAGATAGATTCTCAGTTAAAGAAAGAGACTTTTGTCAACTTCCCCTCTCAGTGTTGGGAACTCAACTAGCATAGATCTGTGCAGACCTTATGCATGATGCCACAGTAGGCTCTTGGTCCCCATAGCTCAAGCTTCTGTCTCATGAGCTAGGCCTTAAATTGAATCAGCTTGTGGGTGGTTATTTACACAACTTTTATGTCAGTATTACACCAGCATATCTTGCAAGAGGGTCAGTATTGTAGATATCAGGGTTTGTAGCTGAGCTGGTGTTTACCTTTCTTCTATGGCAATGTGGAGAATATCCCTCAGTCCCTTGAAGACTAGTCAATAGGCTGAGGGCTCTAGTTAGGTACCAGTACAAATCTTCCATAGCCATTGGGAACTATAAGTGTTGGCTTCAGCAACAGGACTTCATAAGATTTTGGAGGGCAAATGCTTTGGAATATCTTGAGTTGTTTGAAAGGTTTCTATAGGGCACTTTTGGCTAACAACTAAATGAGAGGTAGCATATTTCTAGCACTGGAGGTTTTGGTGATGAGAAATGTCTTGTTGGGGATTTGTCTTCTCTGTTGTTTGGTGATTTCATTTGTGTGTGTGTGTGTGTGTGTGTGTGTGTGTGTGTGTGTGTGTGTGTGGTGATTTCATTTGTGTGTGTGTGTGGTGATTTCATTTGTGTGTGTGTGTGTTTTAAGAAGCTTCTATTGGTGTCTTTATAACTCCTCAAATAGTCCTTAGTGTTAGCTGTACCCCCATTTCTTTCCCTCCACTCATTTATTCTTCCCATTACAGCCCTCCTTCAGTCTCTTTTTAAGTATATATTATGTTTCTCCTTCCTTGGGAGATCTTTCCCTTCTCTCTAGTCGTTTACTTTATTTATAACCTCTGTGATTATATGGATGCTACAGCGCCTACTAAAAGCTTAAAAATTAATATCATATATAAGAAAATACATACCCACAATAGCCAGAACCTGGAAACAACTTAGATGCCCTTCATCTGAAGAATGTATTAACAAATTGTGGTATATTTACACAATAGAGTACTGATCCGATGTTAAAAAAAAAAAAAGTTACATCCCAAAATTTGCAGGGAAATGAATGGATTTGGAGAGTACCATTCTGAGTGAGGCAACACAGGCCCCAAAAGATAGACATGGTATGTACTCACTCATAAGTGGATTTTAGACATAAAGCAAAAAATATTCAGGCTGCAAACCACAACCCCTGGGCAGCTTGGGAACAGAAGGCATTGAAGAGAGATACCCAGTTATCCTCCAGGGAAGAGAAAACAGAGAAGACCTCCTGAGTAAACTGGCATCATAACAGGAAGTAAGCAAGAAAAGGTGGGAAAAAATCATGAGAGAAGGAGATAGTTGGGTGAAAGAAGCAACAGAAAGGGAGAAAAAAAAGAAATGAATATCTTGAAAGAGGGAGCCACTGTGGGGTTAGAAAGAAACCTGGTGCTAAAGAAACCCCCAAGAACCCACAAGATGTCCCTGGCTAGGACTGTAAGCAATAGTAGAGAGGGTGTCTAAACAGGATTTCCCTGATAATCAAATGAATGACCACCCAAATTGTCATTATAGAACTTTCATCCTGCAATGGATAAAGCAGAAGCAGAGATCCATAGCTAAGTACCAGGGCAAGCCCCCGGTCCAGCTGAAGAAAGAGAAGGGGAGAGTATATGAGCAAAGAGATCAGGATCTTGAGGAGGAAACCCATAGAGCTGGCTGACCAGAGCTATGGAGATCACTGACTCACTGACTTACTGAGGAACCTTCAGGGAAAGGAACTGAACCCTCCAAAGGTAGATGACAGTCAAATATCATGGGCAGTTTGTGGAGCCTCTTGCAGTAGGATCAGACTATGTTCCTGGTGTATGAACTGGCATCTTGGAGCCCATTCCCTAAAGAGAAATACCTATCTCAGCCTTAATACTGGGGTGAGGGAATCAGACCTACCTTAAATGGATACAACAGACTGAACTTACCCACCTTGGGACTCCTTGCCCTCCTAGGGGAATGGATGGGAATGGGGTGGGAGGAGGCTGAGGGAGCACTGGGAGGAATTGGGAAGGAGAGGGAGTGAGAACAGTGATAAATATGGGAAGAAACTTTTTAAATAAAAAAAAAGAAAATACATACCATATTTAGCATTTGTAGTCTGGGTCACCTCACTCAAAATGATTTTTTCTAAGTCTACCCACTTACCTGTATATTTCATAATTTTATTTTTCAGCAACTGAGTAATATTTCTTTATGTATATATGCCACATTTTCATTATCCATTCATCCATTGACAGACATCTAGGCTATTTCCACTTTCTGACTATTATGAATAGAGCCACAGTGAATATGCATGAGCAAGTGTCTGTGTAGTAGGATCTTTTGGACATATGGGCATGGTTTTCTAAAGATTTATTTTAACTTATATACATAAGTGTGTGGGTACGTGACTGTGTATGTTCATGCACATTTGAGGGCTGGTGTCCATGGAGGCCTGATATGGTTGTCATATTCCCTGGAGCAGGAGCTATAGGTGTTGTGTGTTACCCAATACAGGTGCTCGGAACTTAACTTGGGTCCTATGTAAGAGTGGTACTGAGTCTGAACCATTGAAACATCTCTGTAGCCAATGTACGTAATTTTCATCTATGAATTGTCTCGGAAGGTCACAGGGTGATACACTGCGTTACCTACTCAGACTTCCCCATTATTGACTTCTTTATTTATCTTACTATATTTGCCATAATGATGGATCAGTATTGGGTTATTCTTAAATTAACCAACACTTAGTTTTCTCATTTTTCCTTAATGTACATTTCTGTTTCAAGATTTCTCCTCAGAAAACCACAATATCCCTTTTTACAATCAAAATTTTTTATTTTACATAATCATATCTCTTCCCCCCCAATTTCTCTCAGATCCTCCACACCTTCCCCATCCAACTTAATGGTCTTCACTTCTCAAAAAGCATTAACAAAAACTGAAAAATAAAACACTGAAAATCAAAATTAACTGAAAAACAAAAGCAATAAGATAACAAAAATCAAAAACAAAACAAATTATTCTTAAAACAGGGCAACAGGATAAAAAAATCCATGAAGTCTGTTTTGTACTTGCTAACTACTCCTGGGTATGGTGAACTCCATTGAAGAAAACTGGTTTTCCTTTTCTTGACGGTACCAAATGCAAATAGCTATATTATACTTTTAACTTACATTTTCTTAGATTCTTCTCGAATGTGACAATTTATCTGACTTTCCTTGTTTTGATGACCTTGTAATTTGTTAAAAGTGTTGCATTTGTTTCACCTTGCCTGCCTAAGGCACTTGATTGGTTTAATAAAAAGGTGTGTGTCCAATAGCTAGCACAGGAAGGATAGGCAAGGCTGGTGGGTGGATAGAAGAAATCTAGGCTGCAGAGGATGACAGAGAAGAAGGGTGGGGAACGATGAGGGAGACTGTGGACCGGAAGCCAGGCAGCCACCAGCCAATCAGACACCAGAGGCAATGAAAGTAAGATCTACAAAAAAGTAAAGAGCCCCAAGGCAAAAGGTAGATAAAAAGAAACAGGTTAATTTAAGTTAAAGAAGCTAGCCAGAAACAAGCTAAGCTTGGCCAAGCATTCAAGACTAATAACAAGTCTCCATGTCAAGATTTGGCAGCTGGTTGGTGGCTCCAAATCTATTGCCTGGTACACAGAGGTTTATTCTATATTATTTAGATACTTGTTTTATGTACTCACTTGTGTTAGGGAACTTCTGTGTTTGATTTCTTTTGTTTGTTTGGATACTGTGAATTACACCTAGAGATTTGGACATTCAAGTCAATTGTTTTACCGATTAGTTAATGCCCCATGGTCAATAGAACTTCTCTTAAAAATGCTTTTCCTAGAGTTTAGAACAGTTGGTTTGCTAGCTAAATTTACCTTTAAATCATGCTATTCTGCCCTATCTATAGTACATGTGCCTTGTAGTGGAGTGTTCCTAGTTTCTCCTTAATAATTTTTAGAATGTATTTGTCTTTCATTCCATTATCAATAGGCTGTAATAGCCCAATATATTGTTATAATTATTACATGAGACATATTTCACACAATTAATGAAATGAAAGATTGTGTTTTAACTTTCCTTTCCTATATATATATTTGCATTTTTGACATACCATTTTTCTTTATTATGGACAAAATCTTTCCCCCTTTTATGGCATGCTTCCTTGTGAATTCTTCCAGTTTCTCATCATCTCTGCCACAAAATAAAGTCACTTTCTAAGGTGCAGGGTTAGGAGACTGAGGTACAGCACTTAATGGGACATGATTAATCTACAGGAGACAAATTGTTCTATCTGTTCCTCCACCAAGGAGGAACATCAGGAATGGTCAAAAGGGCTTATATGAAGAAAATACCTTCAACAAGGATTTGGTTAAATAATTTCATAATGAGGAATAGGCATTGAGTGTGGAAAAAGGAGGACCTTTATTTTCAGAATCAATAAAGACTCTTTGGTCATCATTGGACAGGGTTTTTGAGCTATGACTATGGAAATGTGAGTCCCCTAAGTTTTCCTCTCCCTGAGTTTCTTGTCATGAGTTTACTTAGGTTCTAGAAGCTTATCAGCAGCACCGTGTAAGTCCTTCCTATCCACTCAGCTCTAATATGTCTTCCTTTGGACAGATCTCAGATCTCTAGATCCACAAACTCTCCAGAATTCAAAGTACCGATTTGTTCTATATAAAATTCTGATTGGTTTTAAAAAATACATTGTAATTTTTCGTTTTGCAGATTTTTCTTGTTGCAAGAAAGGAATAGCATTAATTTATTTTATGTTTGATTCAGGCAGTAATACACAAATATGTATCTATGTGCTACTGTCAAGGTAAATTTAGTTGAGAATAAGATTTAAATAATCAAATCAAATAAGTAGTGGGAGAATATCATGTTATCAGTTTTATGCCTCAATAGCATAAAAAAGGTGACCTTTCCCCAAATGTGGAAATCCCCCCACCTTTTTAATTGAACTACTATCTTTCTTTAAAGATTTATTTATTATATATACTGTATACAGAAGAGGGTACCAGATGTCATCATAGATGGTTGTTAGCCACCATGTGGTTGCTGGGAATTGAACTCAGGACCTTTGGAAGAACAGCCAGTGCTCTTAACTTCTGAGCCATCTCTCCAGCCCCTGACCTGCTATCTTGGTTTCACTTCCTTTTGCTGTGATAAAATTCCAGGCAAAGTAACTTAAGGGAGGTTTTCTTTTCTTTTCTTTTTTTTTTTCTTACAGTTTGATGTTACATTTTATAGGAAAACTAAGGAGTCAGAAACTTGAAGTTGTTAATTATATTACATTTGCCATCAACAGCATAGTGCAATTAGTGACTGCGTACAAGCACTCAGCTTGTGTTTTCCATTTTACTCCATCCAGGACTCAGCCCATGAAATAGTGCTGCCCAGAATCAGAGCAGGTATTATGACCTCAATAAATTCATTTAAGAAAATGACACAGGCGCATTTACAAGCCAACACAGTCTAGACAATTTCTTATTTTACTCCCATGTGATTGTAAATCCTGCAAAGTTGACAAAACTAAAATAGCTGCCTTCCTGTTAATGCTAAAATAGCAAACACTTCTGACATACTACCCTGTTGGGCTTAAGCCTGAACTTACGTTTTTAGTTGGCCTAGGTTCCCAGATTGACAAGTTACAAAGCAAATCTTGGGATTTCTTAGCATATAAGACTACTTAAGCCAATTATTTATAATAGGTAGCAATTAATCGCTCTCATCTGAATCTCTGTCTTTTCATACCCACTTACAAACATGTACCCCCTATACACACACACTACACACAGTACCCAAATTCATACATACAGGTGGTGTTACTTCTCTGAAGGTCCCTAATACAGGATGAATTGTGTGTGTGTGTGTGTGTGTGTGTGTGTGTGTGTTTGTATAATTGTATATATGTATATACATATAACACACATATATATATGTTATACACATATACATTTATATATATTAGAAGTGACAGTGGGAATTGTAGTAAGGAGTTTCTGGCCTGACCTAGCTGTGAGGTCTGGACTGTCCCTCAGTCCAGTTGCTGCTTCTCCCCAAGTAATCACATGAAGGCTTATATTAATTATATTCTGGTTGGCCTATGGCTCAGGCATATTACTAGCTAGCTCTTACAATTTAACTTATTTCTATTAATCTGTCTTGCCACATGGCCTATGAATTACCTGAATTCCTTTACATCTTCCTAGGCAGCAGCTCAAAGCATCTCTGTCTGACTTCCCCCTTCTTCCTCTTTTATTTATGGTCAGATTTCCTGTCTGCTTCTAAGATGCCTTACCATAGGAAAAAACAGTTCTTTTATTATCTAATGGTAATTCATAACCTACAGAATGGCATCCCATTTCAGGAAATCTTTACTATATTTGTAAATCACTCTATTTATGTAGAATTGAAAATATGGGAGCTCAAGAGAAGGCTCAGCAGTACTGGCTCACTGGCTGCTCTTACAGAGGATCTGAGTTCTATTCCCTGCACCCACATGGCAGGTGACAATCATTTGTAACTCTAGTTCTGGGGATCCCGCTACCTCTTCTGGCTACCACAAGCATTGCATGTATGTGGTACACAGATATGCATGCAGGCAAAACATTCGTGTATGGTGATACATTTAATAAAACCTAGAATATTAAGAGATCAACACACAGTCAAAAACTAGGCAGACATAGATCCAGGAGTTCTGGATGTCTGTGAGTATAAAGCCAAACAGCTGGACTTCAATAGCAGTGTTAACTCACATAGATCAGGGAGTTCTGGATCTTTGAGTACAAGGCCAAAATGCTAGGCTTCAAAGGCATACACCTTTAATCCCAGCACAGGGAAAGCTGGGAGTGGTGACCTATGCCTTTAATCCTGTAATTTCAGAGACAGAGATCTTTCTGTGTTTCTGTGAGTTCAAGGTGACTAGCAAATAGAGTAGCTCATGCCTTTAATCCTAACCTGGATGAGCTACAGCTGGGTGAGGAAGGTATTTAAGGCAGGCTTAGAAAAATAGCTGCAATTAGAAGCAACCTGAGTGAGGCTGAAGAAGGTGGAAGACAGTTGATGAGATTTGACTGTGGTGTTTCCTCTCTCTGATATTTCAGCCTTTCCCTGATATCTGGCTCTGAGTCTCTTTCATTACAATCAGAATTTGTGCTACACTCATATACCATAAACATAAAATAAAAATAAATAAATAAGCACCAAAAATTAAATTACAGATGTCCTACAAGTACTGAAAATAAATATTATGCTGTTACTGTTATGCGAGGAATTTCAAACATTTCTTTATTTCCTTTCCCTTTCTGTTTCTACTCTTTTTAATGTATTCAAATTGTGAATTTAGCACTGTAGTATTATATTTCTGGACTATGAGTCTGCTTGTCAAATTTCAGTGACAAGGTACTTTTATTTACAATTATTTCAATTTGACACTTAAATTTCACATGTTTTATGACTCATCTTGAATTCCTTTATATAGTGACTTACTGTGTTTATTTGAATTGATGTCTTGGACAGCTGAAATATATCTGTCTTTATATTCAGGAAAAATCCATGGAAAAAACTTAATTTTTAAGTTCTCATGTTCTTGAATAACTAAGACTATCTATGCTGCCTTCACATGCAATTACTGACTGATATGTACACATGCCCTCAGTTTCTCCCAGGGACTCTGGATTTTGCTATTTAGTACACAGAAGAACTTCAGGCTCCATAAGGTTTGTCTTCCTTTGTAGGTAATGTCTGAATAGTGTAACAGGCATTCTTGAACAGACAGCCCCCAAATCATGACATAGAGACTTATTATTAGTTATGAATGCTTGGTCTTAGTTTTGGCTTGTTCCATTAGCTCTTATAACTTATTTAAACCTGTTTCTCCTAATCTGCATTTTATCTCAGGACTTTTTACCTTTCTTTCATTTTGCATGTTCTTGCTTCTTCCATGTCTGACTACTGGTGTCTGCCTGGCTGCCTGGCAGCATCTCCTTTTTTTCTTCTTTGTTCTTTCTTTTCTCTTAAGCCTAGATTTATCCTCCCACTTATTCTCTGTGCCTAAAGACCCATCCATCCCTCCAGTACCTAGTTATTGGTTGTTCATCTTTTTATTAGACCAATGGGGTGCCTTAGTCAGGCAAAGTAAAACTAATGCAACACACCTTTACATTGTTAAGCAAATGCAGCAAACAAATGTAACACACTTTTATACAGTTAAAGTAATATTCTACAACATAAACAAATATAATACATCTTTACATAGTTAGAGCAATATTCCATAACAGGATAGGTCTAATATTTTTATCCTAGAATTAAAAAATTGGCTTCTATCATTGCTAGATATTGGTGTTTTCCTATTAGTTTTTCTTATAATGCCTAAACCATTTATTTTTTATTTATTCACGTTATTTTATTCTTATGTTAACACTGAATGGTTTGCTCTTACATACAACCACAACTGCTGTGACATAATGAACCCAATAGCCATTTCATGTCCTGAGGACACTTTTATAGCAGTCCTCCTGAACCTTTGGCTCTTATGATATTTTTACCTGCTTTTCTATATTGGTCTCTAAATCTTGAAAAAATGGAGTATGATATAGATGCCCCATTTAGTGTTGAACACTCCAAGAAAACCAGTGTTTTTTTGTTTATTGGAAATGTAGGATCATGAGCTCCAAAGGAGGAAGATATCTGATTTTTGCCATATTCCTAGATATTACAATGTCACCAGTTTCAAGGAATGTGAGTTGAATGAGCAGCAAATGCCCTAGATGTTGGGTGAAATCATTTGTTTCCACTTCCTCTTGAGCATCTCTTGCCTACCAGTGTTTCTATTCCATCTGTAGCCAAAGAAGATTATATAAACTCACTTCCATGTGTAACTTTTTGGATTTTCATTGCACTTTCATCAAGTATTACAGCTGGAGTAAATGCTATAAGATAAGCCCACCAGAGACCACCAAATAGACACTCTTAAACCTTGATTAAAAGTCCTTATTGCCAACCAATGGCCACACAGAGAACTTGACCAAGTCATGTAGCTCTGAGTCTCTCTGCTTTTTGTCCTTTGTGCCAAAATCACACCCAGTTGGCACACTTCAGTTAGCAAGAAGTGGAACTACACACACACATACACAAAGCAAAGTTAGCACAGTTATGATTTTTTTACTTGGGAAGTTTCCTGAAACTATTGACTAGGTCTCTGTTCCCATTTTGACAGTTGTTTGGGTCTATGTGTTGGGTTTTAAGATCAGAGACCTGCTCCAAGTGCCCATCATACAAAAGGATCAGAAGAAAAACAAAAACAAACACCAATTGTTTCATTTATGTGATTTTTCTGTTTGGTCTTTCTCTCAGCTGGAAGATGGTTCTTGTGAAACACGTTGGAATCCCACCTACTTCATTCATCTTGGCTTAAATGCACACATCATTTCACTGTTGCTATCACTTTTCTCTGACTTCTGAAAAAGTGCCACTTTTTTTTTTAATCTAATTCACAATGCTATTTCAGCTTCATCCAGGCTTCTGGTTCTTGTTTTTTGTTTTTTTTTTTCTGATTATATTTATCTGTTTGCTTTTATTTTCTTTAGATAGGGTCCCATTATGCAGAAATGGATGGGACCTTCAGCATCTATAGTGAAGGGATTACAGTCACTATCACATTCAAATTCAAGATATTAAAAACACAGCAATTATGTTTTATTTTCTGATGTCTTTTCTCATTTTGTATTATTTCTTATTTCAGAATATTTATACAGTTACCATGTAATTATTTTACTGACTAATTAATGCATGCATTTTTCTCCTATGTTGAAGTAAATGCTCACTATGTTCTAAAAAGTTTCAACAGTAACTGTGGGAAAGTGAATAAGGTCACAACTAAGAGTCCTTTCTCTTCAAATATTTTTTCTTTTCTATTTTCAACATAGTAGCTACCAGTCTTTGCCCATCCTGCTCAACTCTTTCAGGCATCTAGGCTCCTACTATGAACAATTAATGAATAGCATCTTCATCACACTCAGTTTCTAGTAGAAATGTATACTCTGTTGTCTGGTACATTTTCCTCAGATCTGACAAGACTGAGTGTGCTGGCTAGTTTTATGTCAACTTCATATAAACTACAGTCATTAGACAGAACGGAGCCCCAGTTAAGAAATTAAAAGCAAGCCTATAATGCATTATCTCAATTTGTGACTGATTATGAGGGCTCAGCTCACTAATGATGGGAACTCTCCTAGACTGATGGTCCTGAGTTTTTAAGGTAGCAGACTGAGCAAGCTACAAGGAGCAGGGCAGTTAAGCAGTACTCTCCTCTGGCATCTGCATCAGTTCCTGCCTCCAGATTCCTGCCCAGTTTGAGTTCCTGCCTTGGCTTCCCTCAATGCACCATGATTCGGGATATTTCTTCCCTATCTATCTTTTGGTCATGGCGTTTCATCAGAGCAATAGAAACCCTAAGACACTGAGATCTGAATTTTCACACTTACAATTTCTTCCATCTGACTAACCTAAAGGCTTTGCACAGAAGCAGGATGTGACCAGATGGCCCCAGGCCCCCATACTGCTCTATTTGCAGAAGTTTCTCAAAGTTTCTTTGCAAATTTAGAATATCTAGTACCCAGCAGATAAAATAGTTTTGTCTTCTTTTTAAACATTCTATTTTAAGAGAAATTGTGAAGAGTTGTGTCTAGGAGATTTGCTGTTTTACCTAGAATTCTAAGTATCAAATTACAAGCCACCAAATGGAGGAAACTATACCTCTTAGAAATTTCCTGATACAATGTTTTCAAGTGCCAGGATATTGTTACATCTGGGTAATAAGAGTGAATTTGGAATTTTCTGAAGGTTGTTCATGGAAAGTCCATCAATTCAACAATAGATGTTAGAGAAATTTGAAGGGGCAGATATGGAGATGTGGGTCTTCTCAGAAACACATGAGGGAAAAACTAGATTGAGTTATTTATAAACCATCTTCATTGACATAACTACTCTGAGATGAGCAATTCTGTTTAGAATGACGACTGCTCATCTTTCTATCCAGAGAATCATTTGACAGAAACATCAAGAAGCAGATGTAATGCTTAAAATGGCACTTTGCTTTTTGAACTCTGAGTGATTCCCAACACCAACACTATTCCCAGTGAACCCCACAGCCAAACTAATGATCGCCCTGACATTCTTAAATGATGAAAAGACCTAAAGAATGCTGAACACCTGACTTGTACCAGAGCCCTGAGAGCCAAGAAGCATGAAAATTGGTATTCTTGCTTCCTCTGTTGTCCTCCATAGCGTCTCTTGCCTCTTTGCTAAATATCAAAGATATTTATGCTTAAACAAATGTCTTCCTCTTAAGCATCCCTTCCTTCTGGCAGATAAGTCATTCTACTGAATTGGAGGCACTTTCCATGGCAACAGACTGTGATGTCAGAAGCATCGTGCCAAGCAATTAGATCTTGTGGGTGCCACAGTGGGAAATACACAGCTCAGAGGATGGTGGCAAGGCAGAGCTGCTATAAGCCAGAAGGAACCTCAGCAGCCTGTGTGTCTAATGCTTTCTCCGAAGGCCCATGGCTGGCGAAGGTGGGAAGCAGATGAAGCTGGGTGAGAGGGAAAGAGAATTTTCAAGACAAGATTTTAAAGGGGAGATGTGTTGATGAAGGAGATTTGCAAAGGGCCACAGCCAGACGACTGGCGTTCAGCCACAATCCACGGCTTTGATGCTTCGCAGGTGTTTTCTAAGGTGTTAAAGGGGAAAACTCCGGAGATGTGCTGTCTCATTGAGAGAGACATGAGACTGGGGGAATGAGCAGAGTCTTGTGAAGCTGAAGTGTGAAACTTTGGCAGTTTCTCTGCTTTCAAGGAAAGAGCACCTTGAAGGTGTCCACTGAGACCCAGGCTTTGAGGATGCTCCAAGAGCGTGTTAGATCTGAAGAAAAACCCTTCAACAGAAGGCAATAGATGTTGACCCCTACTGTTGCTGATGTGAACAATGGACCTGGGAGCATTTTAAGACCAATTTAAAAGAAAATTCTAGCCAATGTTTTGCAGGTCTTTATCAAATATCCAAGAGTTTGAAACCAATACCTGTGAAAAATTATGAAGTTTTAAAATACACAGAGCAGTAATACAGTATAGATAAATTTGGACCACATATGGCTTCTTATGTAAAGGAAAATTTCTTCTCCTTTTAGTAACACATTGTCTGCTGCCTGTGATCAGCACCTCCTGCCATATGTTCCTTAAACAAGCTGCTGTGATTCAAGAAGCAGCCTTGGTAATTAAGATCAAATGAGCCAGATGAAGAAAATGAGCTGAGTGAAACACACGCAGGCAAACCCAGTCTTTTCATTTTGAAACCAAGGCAGACAGACAGTCAGACAGACAGGCAGGTAGACACAGAGGAAAGAGAAATCTCAACTCTTTGCCCATAGACACATTGCAGAGTTTATATACAGTTGTCTGTCTTTGACTGCATGTAATGTGGCTGACATTCAAGCATCTGTTTTTAACTATTCTGAGTTTCATTGACTGGTTCTATTGAAATACATGTTGTTGGAGGTTGGGGCTCTCCTATGGCACACAGTTTATTTTTTCATGATGAAATATGAAATGACTTGAAACACATCGCAAAGTAGTATGCATTAAGCTCAAAGTATTCGAAGATTCTTAAGCCTCCCACACTCATGCTGTAAATAGGTAAGTTGAGGTTCAGAGAGTGGATAACTGTCCTCTGGTTGGTGAATTAGAGTAAAAACTCACATTAGAATCTGGAGTTTCCAAATCACTCAGTAATTCACAAATTTGAGTGTACTTTAAAAATCTTTGGAGGTCACAAAGCATGGTACATAGGCCTGTGTATAGCAAACAAATGAAGATTGCAAGCCCAAGGCTCAGCCTGAAGGACACAATAAAACCTGATCTCAAAATAGAAGATATAGGTGCTGGATAAGTGACTCAGTGGTAGAAAGTACAACTACTCTTGAAGAGAACCCAAGTTTTCTTCAGAATACTAATTCTCAAATACCTGAAATTCTAGCTCCAGGGGTGATCCAATGCCATCTCCCGGCCTTGGCAGACACCCAAATACATGTGTGTGCACACATGAACATACGTAATTAACTATAAAAATTGTGTGTGTACACATTAAAAAGTTGGTAATATTGATCAGTGGTAAAGTGTCAGAAATTTGGAAAGCTGTAGGTTCAGTCCCCAGTGCTAACCAAACCAAAAACGAACAAATATAAACCTGGGTGACAAAAGGAGGGTAAAGGGAGATGGGAAGAGAACATAGGGGAATGGGATGACTGAGCTGGGGGAGGGATAGAGAGGAAGAACGTGAAATAGATTTCTTGAAAAAGGGAGCCAGTGAGAGGTTAGAGAGAAACGTGGTACTATGTAAATACCCAAGAACCCACAAAGCTCACCCCAACTAAGACTGTAAGTGGAGAGGATGCCTACACTGGCCTTTTCTATAATCAAATTGATGACCCTCTTATTGTCATTATAGAACCATCCAGCAACTGATGGAAGCAGATGCACAGATTCTCAGCCACTGGGTTGAGCTCCCAGTCCAGTGGAAGAGAGGAAGGAGAGATTATATGAGCAAAGCGGTCAAGATGTTAATGAGGAAACCCACAAAGACAGATGACCCAAGCTATTGGGAGCTCACTAACTCAGAACTGACAGCTGAGGAACCTACATGGGACTGAACTAGTCCCTCTGAATGTGGATGGCAGTTGTATGGCATGGGCAGTTTGTGGGGCCTCTGACAGAATATATTTCTAGAGCATTAACTGGTGTCTTAGAGCCCATTCCCTACAGCAGAACACTTTGCTCAGCCTTGATACTGGGATGAGGGGTTAGGGTTAGGGGCTTGGTTCTGCCCCAACTGAATAGGCCAGACTATACTGACTCATGGAGGGAGTGGATGGGAGGACAGGGTGGAGGGAGGCTGGAGGATGACAGGGAAGAGGGGAAGGAGGGAGAACAGTGAAGGGTATGTTAAAAAATTTTAAATAAATAAACTAAAAAAAAATTTAAAGAAAAAAACAAGGTTAATCATAAACCTTGATCATAAAAATCAATAATCTGCATATTTAAGGGTAATATAAGCATAGAGAATAATTATATTACCTTATTAATTTTACAATATTCTAGCATTAAAATTTTATAGAAAAAATCTTTAAAAAATTACGAACCTGGAGGACTTCTTAACACTCAGGTGCAAATTCCCACCCCTGCCACCTGGAAAGAGCCTTCAGGTGCTCAGTCCACTGACATGGTGGCTAGAGCCTTCAGGTGCTCAGTCCACTGACATGGTGGCTAGAGCCTTCAGGTGCTCAGTCCACTGACATGGTGGCTAGAGCCTTCAGGTGCTCAGTCCACTGACATGGTGGCTAGAGCCTTCAGGTGCTCAGTCCACTGACATGGTGGCTAGAGCCTTCAGGTGCTCAGTCCACTGACATGGTGGCTAGAGCCTTCAGATGCTCAGTCTCACTGACATGGTGGCCAAAGTTGGTGTAAGGCAGGGAGGATAGGGACAGAATCCCATCCTCTGGTTTTGATTGTCTGCATTCTACAGCAGTTGTGTAGGGATCCTTGGGTTTTCATGATGATGTCTCAAAGAAGGTCAGTTTTGCATGAAGGCTTTAAGACAAAGGTGTGGTGATATATTGTATATTTAATAAAATCAGCTTGGAATATCAGAGAACAGAATCACCCACAGTCAGATGACTCATGCCTTTAATCCCATTACTCAGGAGACAGAGGTCTTTGTATTTCTGTGAGTTCTAGACCTAACAACCCAATAGTAGCTCACACTTTTAATCCTAACTCTAGGATTATGATGCAGAGTTGAACCCAGAAGTGAAACAACTGGGCTGGGAAGATATTTAAGGCAGACATAGGCAGAGATTCAGGTAATCTGTAGAAGGGATGAGAGACAGGTAAAGGACTCTTGAAGACAGCATTTACCTCGTTTGGCCTGAGAAGTTGACTGAGTGAGAATTGACCTTGGTCTGTTTCCTCTCTCTGATATTTCAGATTTTCCCCAATATCTGGCTCTGAGTTTTCATTAAATACCAACTAGAATTCATGCAATCCAAAGTTGCTGAAGATCTAGTTGGAGGAAATAAAGCACAGAGGCCAGGCAGGAAGTGCCACAGCAGCCTGACTGGCTTAGTAACAATCATGGGTACAAAACCTGCTCTGGTATTAAATTCTTTTAATAGTTCCCTGTGTTACCGGCTTCATCTGTTCATTAGCACACAACCCGTGGAAAAAATAAAAAGTTCCTTTAATCAGCCTGGTCATTAACTGTCTGAAGGTAAACTATAGCTGCAAGGGTGTGAGCGGAAGGAAGTCAGCTCGCACTTCCTTCCCTGGCATGTGGGAAAGCCTCCACTAAGATGAACATAGCCCGTGTTTCTAAGGGACCTATGAATTCTATATCAATAAAATTAGGACAAGTGTTATGATTTATTGAACAAATGTACTTACCACCAAGCCTGATGACCTACTTTTCAACCCCAAGCTCCAACTGATTCTTTAACGTTATCCTCTGACCCAATATATGTATATACTGTGGAACACCCGTGTGCATACTCATACAAACATAAGAAACAATAAATAAATATAATAAAATATTTTTTTCTTGCAAAGGACAAAATTGTAGAGTGAAGTACACACTTGTAATTTCAGGACTTGGGCTATGTGAAGAATGAGGATGTCAGGGCCAGGGTCAGCTACACAGAGGGTTCAAGGTCAATTTACTCTACCTGAAATCTCATCTCAACATTACTAAAAGAAAAAAAACTTTGAAGACATGCATGACAGAAATGAGTGATACTCTGAGTTATGATCTGTGTAGTAAACATACATTGACCTTTAAAAGAGTGTGATGTTGCCCTCAAACAATGAATATATCAGAAATACTCCAAGAGTGAAATGGGAATGAGGTTTGAATAAGCAAATCACAGGAGAGGAAGACCAGAACATGAAGAGATCTTTACTAAAGAAATGCAAATTCAAACACTGAGGTCCAACATTTTACCTACCATTTTTGCAAACTTTAAAAATGAGGAAATATTTTAAATAAAGATATAAAGATAGATACAAATGTAGACTTTTGGTTTTTGGAGAAATTGTAGGCATTTAGAATCTGAGTTTAGAAAATGTTATTAGCAATTTGTACTGAAAGTTATAACTTCTTTGGTAATTTTGAACTTACTGTTCCATTTCTATGAATCAGTTCTAAATAAGCAATAACAATGTGTGATAAAAATATTTGTTTAAAAGGATGTGTGTCATCTTAATACTTATATTCGTAAATAGTTTGAAACATCTTAAATTCTCAAACATGTAAAACAATTGAATAGTGCAGAGGTTTCACATTTTAAAAAACCCTAAAAATTGTATTACTGTAATGCTCAGTAATCCTACTGTGGATATATAATCAGAGGCATCAAAATTGGTAGGTATAAAAGACATTCATATGCAGGCATTGGTGAGCAAGCCTTTAATCCTAACACTTGAGAGACAAAAGCAAGTGAATCTCTGGGTCTGAGGCCAACCTGTTCAACAATGAGTTCCAGGATAGCCAGGGAAACACAGAGAAACACTGTCTTGGGGATGGGGAGTTGCAGAGAAGAAAAATGATGAGATGTGGTGGGAGGGGGAAAGGACCTTGAATAAGGATATACAGGGATGGAAAAAAAAATTCAGAGGGAAAGCTGAACACAAAGTAAATATATGTGTAGCAATCTTATTTGCATTACCACCCTTGATAAGCCATGCTTATGATTCTTATCCTCTTTACAGTTATTGTTAACTTTTCCGCATTTTAAATTCATTTTACTGGTTTTTTGATAAATACAAAATAAAGAAGGAAAAAAAAAGAAAAACTAAACAAAAAGAGAGAGAAATAGAGACCTCAATATTTATTTTATTACTATTTAAAGTAACCAAGATGTGGAAGCAATTTAATCATTTACTAAAATTAGTAAATAAGTAAAAACTACATATATAGGCAATGAGATTATACATATGCACATATACATACACACATACATATATATACTTTAAAAATTTCTGAATGATGAGAAATGCAAGTAGACAGATATTATTGCATAAGCTCACTTTGTGTCAAATATAAATAAGTCAACCTTATAGAAATAGAATGAAAGAAAAGTTACTAGACACAGAGAGTAACATTATGCATTTTTCATCTTTTATGCAATAGAACACTTGTTTTGCTTTGTTTCATTTTGTTGGTACTACCAGGAAATGAACCCAGGTCTTCCTAGAAGTTAGACAAGTACTCTGAGCCGTTCTATCAGTTTTTAAAACACCCTAACATTTATAGTTCAAAATGTGGTTGAAAGTAATATCTGATTACATGACCCAGTCTTGAAGTTGGGGTGAGGAAAGCAGATCTGCCTGGAGTGGATGGTGAACTAAGCTACCTTGGGACCTTGAGACCTCCTGCGCTTACTGGGAAGAAGATAAAGTAATGTGGAGAAGAGAAAGTGACTGGAAGGGGCAGGAGGGGGAAGGGAGTTTAAACAAGGGTATACATGGATAAAAAATATGACTTTATTAATAATAATAATAATAATAATAGTAAAAGATACAGTCCATCATGGCTCAGGAAGAAGAGTGACATGAGTTTGGGCCTGGCTATCCACATGGTATCCGCACCAGAAGTGGACCTGTGCAGTAAGGCCTCAAGGCTCACCCCATGACTTGACTTTGCTCATTAAGTCTCCACCCCCTAAGATTTCCAAAACCTTTCCAAACAGTGCCACCAACTGGAGACTGAGCATTCAAGCATGTGAATCGTTGAGACATTTCTTATTCAAACCACAACAAAAAAGTTGATTTAGGCAATGACCTGGATATGATATCATTTTGTTGTTCAGAAACTATATAAAAAACAGAATTAGAAAAGTATAGGTGTTAGTGTTATAATTATGAATGCGGAAGAAGGCTCCTTGACAGTAGTAGAGTACACATATTGTGTACATAGCATCATGGTCACCTGTTAGATTGGCTAAGATAAAAGACACAGAGGACAGCCTATGCTGAAGAGGATGTGGAGCAAGAGGAACACTCCTCCATTGATAGTGGGAGTGCAAGCTTGTTCAGCCACTTTGGAACAAAGTATGGTGGTTTCTCATGGTTTGAATTTCTAGTGACATCCTAGAATTCCAACCAGCAGAGATGAAAGTGAGCTCACTCTTTAGGGACATATTTATAAAAATTGTTCCAGTGAGCCTGGTACTCCCTGTGACAAAGTCAACTTAAAACTAACAGGGAAAAGTAACTATTCAAAAATTTGACTTAAGATAAAGGTCTAAAAGAAATTCAAATAAGAGAACTAAGATATTGGAAATGTTAAATCATGAGAGCACACTTGTGCAAAAATATTTAAATAAAAAAACAGAATAATATACATTAAATAGAGGTAGTAAAGAAAAGTCCTCAAAATGTAAGTTGATGTAGCTTTAGAGAGATTTTGAGGAGTGGAACACATTTTTAAGGATATTACACATAATGTTTGAAAGCTGATGAGTGATGTGGAGAATAGAATAAGTTTCAGCACATCTTATAATAGGTTCTCAATAGTAGGATGGAGCTGGAAGGTAACACTTGAGAATTTGTAGAGTGACATAAAACATTGAAAACTTTGATAAATCAAACTAGGTCCACAAATGCATATTAAAATGATATCCTGCTTGACCAAATACAGACAAACAATGCATATTATTTTTCAGAAATATTCATGGCAACCAAGCAGCCAGTGCAATCACAGTAGTATCAATAATGTCGTGACAATCTAAAGCAATTTAATACCAAGCATATTCTTTATCACTATAAAATAATGCATAGTAAATAAGAACAGAAAGCTATAGAAGGCAACCCAAATTTTAACTTTAAATAATTTTTAAAATAACTCAAGGTTCAAAATAAGCTTATAAAGAATAAATCATTGATAATCAAATAGCAGTATATACATTAGATATTGGAGCATATGCAATAGTGCTTATAGCAGTATATTTACAAAAACTATATTTGAATATGAGACAGTGAGACTAGCCACTTTAAGTTTTCCTCTGAGATTTTAGTGAAATAACATATCAGACCAAAGGAAATTTAAAAAGAAGAAAATAAATATAAGACAACAAGGAAATAATGCTTAGTACTGAAATCAATGGACCTTAGAAAAATAATCTATTACAATACAATCACTTTGCTGGACCAATGTAGTCCCTTACTACACTCTAATCATACCCTTAGCTACCACCTCTCATCAACCCTCCTCCTCTCTTTACAGCAAATTAGGACCATCACAGAAAAACACAACAGGATAAAATGCAGATCAAAAGATTGTAGGGATTCCAACCCCCAAAGATACATATGCAATCACATCTATAAATACATCCTTGTCTATGGCTCTGGAAACATTGAGGAAGAGGGGGCAGATAGATAAAGAGCCAGAAATCCAGCAAGTCTACTATGAAACAGTCTGTTCTTGAAATAGCAGAACAAACAAGACTACAGTAATATCATAACAATGGACATGCTAATGTAGAAACAGAAATGAGTTTCTCAGCGTCCCAGACAAAGAAATACAGGTAATTAATGGCAGCTAGAAGAAGCAGGATTAAGCCTCCCCAAGGAATGAACTCTCTTACTGATTGTCCAATACACAGTAGTCAGCCCTGAAACCATATACACACAGAAAAAAATAAAAGAACTTGCTGGCTGTATTTGTATAATGTATTTACCTTTTATGTGTATTACATATAGCTATAAAATTATATGTTATATCATATATATGCGTATGCCTACACACATATATGTATATGCATGTAGCAATAACAAAAAGAGGCTATCAATGAGAGTGAGGGAATGAGAGGGCATGGAGGGAGGAGGGAAAATGTAATTTTATTTCATTTAAAACAGATTTTAGATAACAAAATAATTATAATTAAGGAATACATTGATATAGCTAATAGACATAATGTTAAAATAGACAAAGAGAGTTGGGTGATGGGTCAAGAGAATACATTAAAAATAAAGACTAGAAAGGCAAGATAATGGAATATGGAACATAATACACTGTTTGTACATGTAGGGGGTATAGAGAAATATTTATAGGAGAGAAAAGAATAGGAAGAATATCTGAAGAAATGATGACTGAGGAATTTCTCAACCTGATAGGAAGAGCAAACCACAAAATCAAATAGCTAATTATCATCCATGTGGTGTTTTATAAATATAAATTAGTAGTTTAGGAAAATATATAATAAATTTGAGAAAATCATATGATTACTTCAACCTAATTATGCTATCTTGTAGTAAATTATGAGTAAAGCAGATTCCCTTAGATTGATTTATATGTTAGTTATCATAAAAACTAACAAGCCATCATGTTTATCAGAAAAGAATTATCATTAAAATAAAGTCATCTAGTAGCATCCTAATGGAGAAGTGGGGGAAGCAGGGGGGAGGAGGGGAGAATGCTTTATCATTTGTGAGTAACAGTTCTTCTGCAAATAGAAAAACTTAGAAAAGTGACCGTTAAATGCATAGCAAATACAATATAAATATTCTAAAATTGTTAAGGTCAAAGGCAACAAACAGAAAACATAATAATTATGTAGAACAATCTAATTTCTAGTAGCAGTGAATATTAGAAGTCCCTTAGGAATAATGTAACAATGTGTGCATATGACCTTTATGAGAAGATATTAAAAACTTGGCCAGAGAAGATTTAATTAAAATGATTGATACAGTCATCCTCATCTATAAGAGGTCTAAATAGAATAGAGATTATTACCACATACAAGTTAATTCCTGAGTTAAATAAAATTCCAAAGATTTAGTTTTAGATTTGGTTTACAAGTTAATCCCTGAGTTAAATAAAATTCTAAAGATTTAGTTTTAGATTTGGTTTACTGTGCCCACTTTAGCAAATTAGCTGTTTGCATGATGAAAAATGGAAATTTGTATTATTTTAGTTTTGAAGACCAGAGCCCCAAATCCATACTGGTCTAGAATTAAGTTTTTGTTTGACCACAGTCCTTAGGGATCTAGGACAGGGCCATCCTTGCTGCCTGGGCTAGTGTAAGTGTTTGGTTTCTGGCTGTGCCACTCCAAATGAATTACATTAAATCCTATTCATATAT
Organism: Sigmodon hispidus; assembly: GCA_004025045.1. Lineage (NCBI taxonomy): Eukaryota > Metazoa > Chordata > Mammalia > Rodentia > Cricetidae > Sigmodon > Sigmodon hispidus. The sequence goes on along the minus strand of PVIH01011345.1, from coordinate 19,596 downwards.
GTGTTTAAGTTTTCCTCTGCTTCCTCCCCTTCCTCCTTCCATTTGGGTTATTTCTGTATTCCAAGACCGTTAACCAAAGCATACCTTCAAATACCTTTTTCTCAGTACAGAACTTTGCAAATTCCAGTAGTTAGAAAGCTGATTATTCAGGAGAAACATTTAAGCCTTCCAAATTTTATACTTTGATTTCTACCACTCTATTATTATATATAACACATGAGAAATGCTTCAATGTAACATCTTCAGAACTCCCAATTCACATATCATCAACAACACACTACTTTAAAACTCCAAATCTCATTATTTAAATCAGCTTGAGATATTGGGTATGATCATCTAAAATCCAAACTTTGTTTGAATCAATGGACCCATGAAACTAGATAAGTTTTATGCTTTTAAATATAAAGGTAGGCTATATGCAGTATAATATTGATAGCATTTTGCATTCAAATATATTTATTGCCTTCAGTAGTCACAAAAACTTTAATATCTGTCAATGAACATTTCATAAGGTGTCTAGGCCTAAGAGTAATTTGATGGAGCTCCAAGTTCTGCTCTCTAAGGCAATAGCCATAGCCAATGACACTGTGGTTTCAACTTTAGTGTTTAGTGCCAAATTTTTTCTTGAAGCTAGTATTTTTTATGACTCTATGTTCTTATCTATGGAGTTTTGCAAGTCTTAAGTTGCCTTCCAGTTCACCCTATGTACTTGTTTCATTTTAAGCTGATGGTGTTTCTTCTGATACAACATTCTGAAAATTTATGTGGGTCTTTTACATCTGTTTTGAGGATCTAGGCAATTAGACAAGATATTTTCCAATTCTAATCTTTTCTGAGATGCTCAAAATAATCAATGAGTTACACGTCTAAATGTTTTACCACTATTCAAAGGTTGTTTAGAAGACTTTTGGTCTTCTTTGTAGAGTGTATTTCCCTATCCAAAAATTTCAGGGTTATCCAGGTTTGTCCACACAAGTGAGTAGGCCATTGTAGCTAGCTTCCCATTCTTCCCTTTTGATAGGAGAATGTGTGTTCTGTGCAATAGTATATGGGAAGTTTGGAAATGTTTTTATAATGCAATGACTTGCAGTCCATATTTGTTTTAAGTCTCAGAAGAGTCTTTAGAGTTTGAGCGTTGTAGTGACTGTTAAGACGATTGGGACTCCTGAAGGTAGAATGAATACATTTTTTTTTATGAGATGTCTATGAGCCTGTGGGAGCACAGGGATGTGACCTGAGTCTGAAATACCTTCTTCATTTTGTCTATAGCTTATATCACTGTCGCAGGGATTTAGAAAGCTTCTGGACATGAGATCTAGCTTTTGGCAGAAGCTGGCTGGGAAGGTTTTGGAAGACCATATCAACCTTGAGTTCTGATCTTCCTTTCTACTTTCTAGCTAGTCATGATATGAAGAGTATCAGTCTCAGGCTTCTGCTGCTATGGAGCTCCCAACAAACCATCCCTGCCATGATAGCCTCTATCCATTGAAATCATGAGCCAAAATACACCTTTCTTCCTCTAAGCTGCTTTTGTCAAGTAATTCTGCTATATCAATGAGAAAACATACAGTATTTGTAACAAGTCACCACAGCTTTGGTAACTGAAAAAAAGAAGAAATATTCTTATATAGTGATAATGTCCAAAAGCCAAAAATCAGTATCCCACAGATAAAATCATGATTCTGCCAGAACCAGGCTCCTTCTAAAGCTGTATAAAAATAACCTATTCCTGCTTCCTGCTTTTTTGATGTGAGTTACTCTAATTTCTGCTTGTTTTCACATCACATTTGTATGTGTGTGTTTGTATGTGTGTGTGTGTGTGTGTATGTGTATTCAAATATACTCTTCTCTTTCTTCTATAACACATGTAAAATTTCATTAAGGGTCCTTCCAAGTAATCTGGGTTGATATCCCCATCTCACAGTCCTTATCCTAACATATCTACAAAGCCTCTTTGCCTCTTTTTCCTCAATAAGAGACTGTTTATAATTTCTAAGAAGTATGTTGTGGATATATGAGTTGTCATTTTGTATCCATATACCAACAATATTTCTTTTGAGATTGAACAGTGATTTCTAAAATTCAAACAGAAGTGCAAAATGTAAAGAATTGTTGAACCAATTCTGAGGAACAACAATGAGAGACAGTCACACAGAGACCCTAAAAAATGTCTAGAGAATATTGATGAAATAAGACATTTTTTTATGAGCAGAACTGAAAGATAATCTTATCAGAACAGATAGCTCTCAAAATGGTCCACAAAGTCAAGGGAGTTAGGTAAGCCATAAAGTTAGCATTCCATATCAAAGTGCAACACATGGATTATTCAATATGTGATATTTGGACAATTATCTCTCCAGATGGTAGAAAGGAAGATAGAATTCCTACCTAATGTGAAATACAATAACTTCCATATGGATTAAAGATCTTGATGTTAAATAGGAACTCTTTAATCTTTACATGAAAATATCTTGTTACCTTGATACAAGACAGGATTCTCTAATTAAGGAATAAAATAGCATTCCAAAAAAGAAATTAAGTATATAACTACATGAAATTTTTAACTTTTTCATTCAATACAAAAATGCCCATAACAAATTTTATAAACCACACACATATGTAGAAGGTTAGAATTTACACATTATATGGGTTTCAAATGATGAGCAAGAACAGTAGAGGACAAAAATGCAGATATTTAAGAGATGTCAAAAGTTTAGGAGGACCGAGTAAACACTATGGATCCTAAAATGAAGAAATGTCATCCACTCATCAAGTCACATCTATTATTATGAAAAAATAAATTAATCATAGACAGATGAAAGCCTTCCAACCTCAGACCCATGTCCAAAGCTGACTCTCAGTTGAGCGGATTCCAGCTCCGGGGCCACCCAGAGAATTCCTCTCTATGTTCAGGGACGTACCCATGGCTTTAGGCTAAAGCTGGGAGAGTCCTTTCCCAGAGATCCCTACAGACACAAAGCAGGAGGGATCTCTCATGGCCAGCCTTCACCCCCAAGATGAGCTGCATCATCATAGATAGATGGATATATTTTAACCATGGACTGAAGTCCAGAGTGGAGTAACAGCATACAGACCCTGTATTCAGAGCAGACAGGAGACACACAACCCCTCTACCCACAACTGACTAGGAACTGACTAAGAGTGAACCATTGAAGCCATGGGCAGACACCAGTGCAAGAACAACAAGGCAACACCAGAAGAAACTGGTGGTTTTACAACACCAAGACCTGAACAGAACAATGAAGAGGAAACAACAGCAAAAACACCTTTATGAAGATTATAGAAGTCTTAAAAGAGGATATTAAAAATTCCTTTAAAGAAATAGAAGAAAATACAAACAAAAAATTGGAAGAGATGAACAAATCCCTGAAAGAAAACCAAGAAAAGGAAAACCAAAAATGAAAGAAACATTCTAGAAACTAAAAATTGAAATAGAAGCAATAAAGAAGGCACAAAATGAGGCAAAGGTAGAAATAGAAAATCTGAAGAAAAGAACTGGAACTAGAGATACAAGCATAACCAACAGAATCCAAGAGATGGAAGAGAGAATCTCTGGAGTGGAAGACTCAATAGCAAAAACAGATACATCAGTCAAAGAAAACACAAAATCAAAAAAGCCATAACACAAAACATTTAGGAAATTTGCGATACCATTAAAAGACCAAACCTGAGAATAATAGGAATAGAAGGAGAAGAATTCCAGCTCAAATGCATAGAGATATTGTATTCAATAAAATCATAGAAGAAAATTTTCCCAACCTAAAGAAGAAAATGCCTATAAAGATACAAGACCTTACAGAACACCAAATAGATTAGACCCCCCCAAAAGTCTATTTGCCACATAATAAGCCACAAAACATACAGAATAAAGAAAAAATTTTAAGAACTGCAAAAGAAAAGGGCCAAATTACCTATAAAGGCAGACCCATCAGAATAACACCAGATTATTCAATGGAAACAATGAAAGCAAGAAGGTCCTGGTAAAAAGTTATACAGACACTAAAAGAGCATGGCTGCCAATCCAGAGTACTAACCTAGCAAAACTATCAGTCACCATAGACGAAGTAAGCAAGATATTTCATGACAAATTCAGACTTAAACAATACCTATCCACAAATCTGGCCTACAGAAAGCGCCAGAGGAAAAACTCCAATTCAAGGATCCCAATACACCCATGAAACAACAAACAATCGGTAATCCCACAGAGGAAAAGCCCAAAGAAAGGAAATACTCACAAGCTACCACCAGAAATAACAGGAAATAACAATCAGTGGTCATTAATATCCCTTAATATCAATGAACTCAATTCACCTATAAAAAGACACACCCTAATATGTTGTATACAGAAATAGAAGCCATCCTTCTGCTGTATACAAGAAACACACCTAAACTTCAAAAACAGACACAGGCTCATCTTAAAGGGTTGAGAAAAGATTTTCTTATCAAATGGCCCCAAGAAACAAGCTGGGGTTGCCATTCTAATTTCTGACAAAGTAGACTTCATACTAAAATCAAACAAAAGATACAAGGATGAACATTACTTATGCATCTCAGAAAAAAATTTGATCAAGATGAGATCTCAATCCTAAATATTTATGCCCCTAATTTAAAGGCACCTTCATATGTAAAAGAAACACTACTAAAGCTTAAGACTCACATCAAATGTCACATCTAATACCCCTCTTTCACCCTTGGATAAATCAACCAGACAGAGACTCAACAGAGAAATAAGGGTCTAAGAGAGGTTATGTCACAAATGGACTTAATAAATATTTATAGAAGCTTCCACTCAAACACTAAAAATATACATATTTCTCAGCACCCCATGGAACTTTCTCTAAAATGGACCACATACTTGGTCATAAAGCAAATATCAATAGATACAAAAAAATGGAAATACTCCTGGTATTATATCATACCACCATGATCTAAAGTTATTCAACATAATCAAAAATCACAGAAAGCCTACCAACTCATGGAAACTAATCAACACTCAACTGATCCACCTCTGGAGCAAGGAAGAAATTAAGAAGAAATCAGACTTCCTAGAATTTAACGAAAATGAATCCACAACATACTCAAGCTTATGGGACACAATGAAAGCAGTCTTAAGAAAATTCATAGCACTAGATGCCTATAATAAAAAACCTAGAGAAATCCCACACTAGAGAACTAACAGCAAAGCTAAAAGCCTTAGAACAATTAGACGCAAACTAACTTAGAAAGAGTAGACGACAGGAAATCATCAAACTTAGAGCTTAAATCAATACAATTGAAACAGGAACAATACAAAGAATCAATGAATCAAAGAGTTGGTTCTTTGAGAAAATCAAGAAGATAAATAAACCCTTATCCAAATTAACCAAAGAGCAGAGAGAGAGAGAGAGAGAGAGAGAGAGAGAGAGAGAGAGAGAGAGAGAGAGAGAGAGAGAAACCAAATAAAAAAATTCAGAAATGAAAGGGACATAAAAACAGACCCCCAGGAAATCTAGAGAATTATCAGTCCATACCTCAAAAATTCATATTTCACAAAAATGGAAAATCTAGAAGAAATGGACAGCTTTTTCAACAGGTACCACTTACCAAAATTAAATCAAGATCACATTAAAGACCTGAACAGATCTATAACCACAAAGAAAATTTAAGCTGTCATTAAAAGCCTCCCAAGTAAAAAAGTCCCGGTCCAGATGGTTTCAGTGCAGAATTCTACCAGTCATTCAAAGAGGAACTAATACCAATAATCCTCAAAAAGTTCCGTACAGTAGAAACTGAAGGAATATTGCCAAACTCTTTTTATGAGGCCACAATAACCCTAAAACACAAGGCACTCAAGGACACATCAAAGAAAGAGAATTACAGACCAATTTCCCTCATGAATATTGATGCAAAATTTTTCAACACAAACCCAGCTATACTGAACTAGATAGAAAAGAAAGTGGGAAATACCCGCCAACACCTTGGCACAGGTGACCACTTTCTAAATATAACACCAGTAGCACAGACACGGAACAACAATCAATAAGTGGGACCTCCTGAAACTGAGAAGTTTCTGTAAAGCCAAGGACACAGTCAATAAGACAAAATGACAACCTACAGAATGGCAAAATATTTTCACAAAATCCTACAAGTGATAGTGGACTGATGTCTAAAATACATAGAGAACTCAAGAAACTAGAGCTCAAAACCTTGAATAACCCAATGAAAAAATGGGGATCAGAACTACAAAGGGAATTCTCAGCAGGAGAATTACAAATGGCTAAAAGGCACTTGAAAAAGTGCTCAACATCTTTAGCCATCAGAGAAATGCAAATCAAAATAACTTTAAGATACCACTTTATACCTGTCAGAATGGCTAAGATTAAAAACACAGATGGCAGCCTATGCTGGAGAGTTGTGGAGCAAGGGGAGCACTCCCCCATTGTTGGTGGGGGTATAAACTTATTCAGCCACTCTGGAATGCAGTATGGCGGTTTCTCAGAAAACTGGAAATCAATCTCCCCAAGGATCCAGCAATCCTAAAATCTACTTTTAGGCATATACCCTAAAGATGCACATTTGCACCCCAAAAGCATTAGCTCAACTATGTTCATAGTAGCATTATTCATAATAGCAACAACCTGGATACAACCTAGATGCCACTGAACTGAAGGATGAATTAACAAACTGTGGTACATCTATACAACGGAGTACTACTCTGCAGTAAGAAAAAAAATGATATCCTATAATTCACAGGCAAATGGATAGATTTGGAGAATATCCTCATGAGGGAGGTATCACAAACCCAGAAAAATAAGCAGGGAATGTACTCACACATTAGTGGACTTTAAACAAAAAGCAAGAAACACCCAAGCTAAAAAACCACAACCAATGAATAGCTTGGAATCTGAAGCACCTTGGACTGGCACCTTGGAGCCCATTCCCTCCAGAGGAACACCTGACCCAGTCTTGATATTAGGATGAGGAAATGGGACTTGCCTGGAGTGGATGCTAAACTAATCCACCTTGGGACTTCTTGTCCTTTCTGGGGAAGAGATGAGGGGATTGGAAGAAGAGAGAATGACTGGCAGGGGTCAGAAAGGGGTAGAGGGTTTGAATAAGGGGATACATGGATAAAAAATAAGACTTTATTCTATAAAAAGAAAAAATAAAGCTTTGATGATACAAGTAGAAATGGTTTTCAATAAAATCTATTTTGACAGCAAGCATTCATTGTATAGTGATGCATTTTAAAGACATTTTCATACAAATGCATCATATGTTTTGATCATATTCTCCTCCTTTCCCTAGCCCTTTTTTTCCCAAAGATAGTCTCTATTGTTTTATGTCATTCATATACATGATTTGTATGCACTTATGCAATATCTATAATCTACAAATGACAGAAATATAATTTTCTCATATGTCAGTGAGTTGTTTGTCATTATCTAAAAACTCCAAAGATGTTCATATTTATGAACTAGAAGTTCTAATGCTAGATTTTGTGCCATTGAGCAGTACTGTTAAAAGTAATAACTTATGCGACTGGGAGATGCTATCTGTAAGGTTCTTTTTTTCATTAGCTTTTATTAGTTAAAAGTTGTTTTTTCATTTTCCACACCAACCACAGTTTCCCTCTTCCTCCCCTCCTCCCACTTACCCCCACTTTCCCCCCACTCCACCCCATCCACTCTTCAGAGGGGGTAAGGGCTCCTATGGAAAATCAATAAAGTCTGCCATATCAAGTTGAGGCAGGACAAAGCCCCTTTCCCCTGCATTGGGGCTGAGGAAGGTGTCCCTCTATAGGGAATGGGCTCCAAAAAGCCAGTTTGTGCACCAGGGATAAATCCTGTTCCCACTGTCAGTGGCTCAACAAACCACCCAAGCCACACAATTGTCACCCACATTCAGAGGGTCTAGTTCGGTCCTATGCAGGTTAGTAGGCAAGAATGAGAACCTAATTTAGGTTCTCAATGTCAAGTAAAATCCAGATCAGCACATATGTACACCCATAACACTATGCAGACAGACAGATCAGGGGGTGATTGACAGCAGTCTAACTCCAGGTTCAGTAAGGGACACTATCTCAGAAAGTAAGGAGGGAAGTGATAGGAGAGAAGAAGGAAGGAAGGAAGGAAGGAGGAAGGAAGGAAGGAGGGAGGGAGGAGGGCTGGAGGGAGAGAAGGAAGAAGAGAGGGAGGGGGAGCAAGAGGAAAGGTAATTTGATAAGTTGGACGTTTGACAAAGATACCCTCTTTTCATAAAATCAAATGAAACAAAAAGTTTTTAAAAGGGTAAAGAACTACATGTTATGGGTTTATATGTGTTTCTTTCCAGCTCAATAAAAAATTAAACTTCCTTAATTATAACCATGATTAGAAATTTAAATACATCTATTTACCCAAAGCAACAAAGTTTTAATAAGGAGAATTTTTAAACCTTGGTAGTATTAACCTTCACATCTATTCTGCCCACACATGTCACTGAATTGTATAAAGACTTGGGTTCTTGTTCTTGTGTTTCTGAGTCAAGGCCTAATGTAGAGCAGGCTGGCCTTGAATGCCTAACCCTTCCTCCACCTCTCAAGTACTAGAATTACAAACCTGTCTTATACCTAGTTCACGTGCTACAAGAGAAGAAACTTGGGGCACTGGGTGCTAGAAAAAACTCTACCAAAAGGTTTGTTTCATAGGTACAGGAAAAATAGAATTTGTTTTGATGTACAGAAAGTTGATGTCTGCTGTTGTGTCTCACATAGGATAAAAAGGGAGGAAAGTAACTTTCTGTCATGGTAACATACTCCCCAGGCAGCTCACCATTCAATCATACTTCACTTTTCAAAGCTCCCCATCTTATTTACCAATATGGACCTGTCTCTTGCAAGGGGTCCACAGTAGTTTTCATTTGATTTGCTAAATGTCCCCTCCTGGCACACTAAACTGTTATATTCTTTCTTCAATTAAAAGTACTTTCTTATTTTCAATTGTTCTCAAAATCTCTGTTTGGTTAACATTCAATGAATTCAGTTAAGACTTTGGAGTCTCTAAGAGAAATCTTTTTTTTTCCTTTTCTTTTATTATAAATAAAGTCTCATATTTTCCATGTATCCCCTTGTTCAAACTCCCTTCCCCCTCCTGCTCCTCCCAGTTACTCTCTCTTCTCCCCCATCTCCTTATCTCCTCCCCAGTAAGGGCAGAAGGTCCAAAGGTCCCAGGGTGATTTAGTTCAGCATCCACTCCAGGCAGATCCGCTTTCTTCATCCCAACATCAAGACAGGGTCAGGTGTTTTTCTGGAGGGGATGGGCTCCAAGGTGCTGGTCCAAGGTGCTTCATATCCCAAGCTGTTCAGTGTGAAGTTTTTATTGGTCTCAGTTATTCAAAGGCCATTTAAATATACCCCCAGGACTACTTTGTAATGAAGAAACTTACACTGGTGTCACATTCTGTCTATGAGACTCACAATGTTTTCCTATAGTGTCCACAAGAAAGTGTGCAGGACATCTTTGCTATTTAGAACACAGAAACATGTTTGTTCACCCAGAGTCCAGATAGATTGTGTGGCAAAGCCTACAACCCTGTCCACTCCTTAATTCCATTAAGGAATTAAGCACACCATTCATTAATGTTAATCCAGTGTCTGGTAGTAGAAAAGGTGTATCTCAGCTGGAAATCTCAGGTTTTCTCTCCTAGATCATACAATATCCTCAAATGTGTTAGGATCATGAATGAATCATGAATGGAATTTCAGCTTCTATCGATTTGGGGAGAAGTGTGCACTAAAAACAAGTTCTTATTTAGAAATGGAGTGACTTTCTTTAGGCCGAAATTCTCAATTATTAGAAATAGAGTCATGGGAATTTTTATCAGTTATCATGATCAGCATCAGATGTTTTAGGAGCTGGGAAGACCTGTGTGTGTTGTTCCAAGTCGTTTTGTATTCAGCAACAGTATGTTTTGTCACAGCTGTTTATTCATCCCACCACAGCATCATCTGATGACCTCTACTCTTACATGGTCAACACATCCTTTCTACCTTTCACATATGTGCATGATAAGACCTGACATGTCCAGGTATCTGTCACTAGAGGGTCATGAGTACAAAGTTGTCTTACAAGAAGGATTGACTGTCACAAGCTGTTAAAAAAAAAACCACAAGACAGGATCTAGCAATTTTGTTAATTCAGAAATTGCCAGTGGCAGATGAGTTCACTTGCCCTAACCCCTCCAGCCTCTCTCAAATGCCAGAGGTGGGGAGGCTGTTATCTAGGCAAGAGGCTGGAGCACAGAATAGGTCTGAGTAATACTGAGCTACAAGAACGACCTTTTGTGGCCCATGCAAGTCTTCTTACGATCTATTCAGAGAAAAGAAAACCTCCCAAGTTATTTCTGGGCACATGGATCCTTTTCTTTCAGATTACTCAGAAATCACAAAGAGCCTTGACAATGAAAAGTGAGTTTGGTTTGGATGACTCAGTCCCCCCTGCACTGTGAATGTTGAAGGAAATGATGCACATTATTAGGCAGTCCCCCCACGCACATAAATGGGTCTGTAATTAATGCTTGTTTTTGTAAAAGCTGCTGAGCAATAACCTGACGTTGACATTTTTATTCCTTCAGCTTTAAGGGAGGAGGACCTGCAGTTGGATGTGAAGTGATGGATAACTGGATCCCCTTCCTGCCAGAGGTCTTGCTGTAGCTGACATCCTGTTGGCTGTCTGAAGGCATGATAAGGTTAGAATTTAAAGTACCTAAAGTAGGTCAGAAGGTGTTTGGAGGCTGGAGATCTTATTTGCTTAGATATACTTTTACTCATAGGATCATATTCATATTTTAATTTCATATTAGATGCTGGAAAGATGGGGAGGTATTTGGGTGGTACAAGTGTAAGTTTTATGGGCTCAAATATAAGCAAAGGACAAGATAATATAAGGCAATTATTGAATTTTAAATGCAAGGCCTCACTTAGATAGAAGCAAAGGGGGTCACTTATATTTAGAGAGCAGAGCATATGCCAATAAAAGAAAAACATAGAAAACAAATAAAGAAAAATCAATGAGTCCAAAATGGCTTTTGAGACATCAATAACATTGGTAGAATGATGCAAATAGATGTATGTGAGTCTTTGAAAATGAATTGAAGGTCCTTGTGTCAATTTATCTTTTCCAATTACCCAAGCAACTCTATAACTCATCTCATTAATTAACTCTTATTAGAAATAAAAAAAAACCTTAAGCACGGTGTGCCTCTAATCTCAGTTTCTGAGGAGGCTGAGGGAGAAAGAATATGAGCTAGAGATCAGCCTGTAATCTGTGTGAACTTTTCAGCCAGCCTGAATTACTCTGTGATTAATAGCCCCCCTTATCCAAAAGTAGAGGAGAAAACAATTAAAAAAGAAAATTTGAAACAAATACAACAACAGCTATCAATAGCACATGATCAACTATTAGGTAGGTTGAAATGTGAGAAGTGGGACAAAGCACAGGTAAGCTGGGTGAAGGGTGCGTTTGAAAGGAGATTCAGAGGACTCATAGCATGAGTCTTGTTAAAGGAAGATCCAAAGCAATTATGTTTTATTCTTACAAATGATTTTGGTTGCATTTACAAAATTTTATTCTTTTGAACATTTGTACGAATATGTGCAGACTTAAACATGGTGTTGGGCATAATATTTTTTTTATCTTTAACCTCGATGTATGAGAATACACAAAAAGAATTTACTTTCTATAGTTATAAACACGGGCATGATAGAATGATGAAGAAATAAGGCTACTACTTGAGACAGACAAGAGATGTTGCATGTGTATATGGTAATCACACACTCACCTACATGATACAATGGATGGCTGCTTCCATCTGTAAACCTGACCGAGTTAAGGGATGCCTAGATAGTTAGGCAAAACCAAATATTTTAAGTTTTGTTTATCTGGAGACAATGAAGTCAGTAGACAGAGATCATCTTCACAGTGTATAGTGAATGTATAGGAACCATTCTTATCTATCCAGTGTCCATATAGAATGTCCATATTGTCATGCCTGGTAATTCCTAATTGATTTCTAAAACATATCCTTATTCTCACAGATAAGTCTAGCTCACCTGAAGCTTCTCTTTATAGCACAGAGAAATCATTACAGAAAATCACAACTAAGGACTATGTGGGGATTATAGTTCCAATTGATGAATCAACAACAAGCCCCTGCACCTGAGGCTTAGGAACGTCATAGAAAATGGGGCAGGAAAAAAAAATTAAGAGCAAGAGGACAAGGAAGTCTGCTGCAAGATTATTTCTTCTAGAAATGACAAGGAAGTCACACTCATGATACCTCAACAATAAGAGTGCCTAAATAAGTGAGAGCATGAAAAGACATGACAGTTTAGAAGAGGGAAATCTCACGGTCCTCATCCCTAAGCAAAGGACTATAGACAACTAATGGTGATTAAGAAAGGAATAACAATTCTCCCAAGGATGATACCCCAAACTGAGTATCTAACACAAAGTGGTCAACCTTGAAACCACACACACACACACACACACACACACACACACACCCCAAAAATGGGCTCAACATGATTTGATTACATATTTACACATATACATGTAGCAATATTAATCACACATATACATGTAGCAATATTAATCAAAGACACGGATGCCATTCATTTGAGGGAGGTATGGTGGGGGTAAAAGGGAGCAGAGGGAAGATGGGACACGATATAATTATATTTCAATTGAAATTAAACTTTTTTTGTTTTTCCAGACACAGTTTCTCTGTGTAACATTTCTGGTTGTCTTTGAACTTAATTCATAGCTGGGCTGGCCTCAAATTCACAGATATCTGCTTGCTGCTGCCTCCTGAGCACTGGAATTAAAGGTGTGTGGCACCATCACCCATCTAAAAGTAAAAATTTATAAAAAGGAATCAGTAAAGAATACAGAGCAATTACACTACATTTAATTGCTGTCTGTATGTCAGATAGAAGAAAAGGAACTAAATTTTGGGAGCTATCTGTGTTAGGGAAATCTTTAGGATTTCTCTTCTAAGCTGATGGACATGGTTGAGTTTGAGCTCACCTACAACCAAGAAAAAGAGATGCCATGCCCATTTAGTACACTGAACTTTTGAGAGGACATACTCCTCACTTGGTTTTTGTTGCTACAGCCAATTAGTGAATGACATAGGAAGCTGGTACCCAGACAAAAGGAGGCTCTGCAACAGATCCAGTCTGCTGCATCACCTGCCAAACTGCTATGTCACTTGGGTCATGTGACCTGACAGTTCTGTTGATGCTTGCAGCATCAGTGGCAATAGGTTTGGCATTTAGACCTTTTGGCATTCCCCTGTAGGCAAAGCATAGCATAGACCCTTAGGAGTTTGAGTCTATCTATAGAGAATTATTCTAGAATAATAAGGTAATTATTGAACTGCCTCTGGGCCTCAAAAGAAACTAAATATTTGACAATAGGCCACTAAGTAACCATGGCACCCAAGATGCCCATTATGAAGTAGGCTCATAAAGTTGGGTATGCTCAATACACCATCACCAAACTGAAATGACATATAGGGAATCAACCAAGCAGAACCTGAATTACAAGAAAATTACATGTAGAAGTGACCTCCGTACCTGCCTCCATCTTTCTCCTAGAGTGTACAAACAGCTTGAGGAGAATTACTTCTGAGAAATTGACAGAGAAATCAATAGAGGGTTTTAATTTGGATACCGTCTGGAAGTGGTCAAGTGCAGAATGATTGACTTCTGGGACATTCTTGAAAGATAGCAGTCATTAGACCCTCAGGCAGTGTACCTAGTTGTGGCCTTTGCATAGAAAGAGAAATGACTGCGTATACCTTTGTATACTACAATCTATTGAATGGAGCCAAAGGCTTGGATGTTCATAGACTCAGAAGAAATGTGTTTAGAAAACTGGTAGCCAAGGAAACCGGGAAAGAAATATGTTGATAGCCCTCTGACTTAATGAATAAAAGTTCAAAGATGTTTCTTTTATGAATGTTCATGTAAGATGGAAAAGATGCTTAAAATATCAAGTAGAGGGACAATCCATTGGATAGACACATGTCAGCTTCTTTACTCAGACACCTCTGAGGGGTTCATAAGTAAAACAGTCTTGGTAGTTAGTTATGTGTGGAAGCATATGGACTGCCTCTCATCAGAACAGATATGGCTGTGAAGGCTACTGATGAGTACTCAATCTCTGGCCAGCAGAGGCTAACACTGAGCACATGCCATGGCACCATTCCCTCATGGTGATTTTCCAGTTCTCAAGGGAATCCACTAGACCACTACTTTCCAACCTATGGGAACACCTTGGGGGATAAGACAGACCTTTCAAAGGGGTCACATATCAGATATTTACACTAAAATTCATAACAGAGGCAAAATTACAGTTATGAAGTAGCAACAAAATAGTCTCATGGTTTTTTTTTGGGGGGGGAGGTCACCACAACATGATGAATTGTATTAAAGGGTCACAGCATTAGGAAGGTTGAAAATCACTGACCTACAGGGGACCTTGGGACTGCCTGCTGCCTGCCCAGAGAGGGGATGGGGAGTTGTGGAGAAGAGAGAATGACCTGATGTGGTGGGAGGGGGAATGGACCTTGAATAAGGATATACAAGGATAGAAAGTGTGACTTCTTTGTTCATAATAATAAAATAAAAATTAAAGAAAAGAAAATCACTGACCTAGATCATATGGAAAAGGACATGCTTTGTCCTTTCAGAAATAGACATTTATGCTTTAAAAGCTGCTATCTGTACACATCTGTGATGCCTTATTTACTATTACATGGTTATATAGAGAACCACTTTCAGTCCAAGAGCTTGCCTCACAATGGAAGTGTAGCAATAGACTCATTCCCATGGAATTCACTGGTGATACTATATTCCCCTTGCCATGAAGTGCTAGTTTGATAGGTGAACTGAACAGCAGCTTCGAAGCCTTAGTTACTCTGACAGCAGTGACAATACTTTGTAGGGCTGGGGCAAGGTCTCCCAGAAGTGTTTATGACCTGAATTATCTCTCCAATTATAATGATTCATAGGTCCTGGAATCAAGGAATAGAAATGAGAATTGAGCTATTCAGTATTACCCCTAGCAAAATGTATGTTTCCTGTTCCCAGGACTCTCTGTTCTGATGAAGTGAAAGAATTCAAGCCTGAGTGAAGAGCGCTTCTGTCAGAAGACATGCCCACATTTTGTGGAACTGAAATTTCACATTGTCACCAGACACTCAGCTTCTTGTGCCTTGAGACAACAGATTAGGAAGAAAACTAAGGGCCTGGAGAGATGGCTCAGAGGTTAAGAGCACTGACTGGTCTTCCAGAGGACCTGGGTTCAATTTCCAACACCCATATGGCAGCTCAGTTCCAGGGAATCTGATACCCTCACACAGACATACATGTAGGCAGAAGACCAATGCACATAAAATAAAAATAAATAAATTTTTTTTAAAAGAAAGAAATTAAAATGTTCTTGGGGTGACTAATCTATACTAGAATAAGGAAATTGCACTAGGTACCACAGTGGAGGTTAAGAACATATCTGAAGTACAGAAGAGCCTTAGGGCATCCCTCATTTCTACCATCCCTTCCTGATCCTCAAGAAGAAGGGAAAATCACAAAGACTCAATCCATGTAGTTTTACCAATGGTTCGAACGTTTCTGTGTTTAGGTTACTGCAGGTCACACCACCAGGCAAAGAACAAGAGCATGCTGCAGTGTTAGCTGAAAGTTCAAAATTGTAGTGCTTTCCTACAAAGCAAAACAGTTTAAACTTACTTCAATGTTGAAAAGATGAGAGGGGAGAGACGCTTCTGGAACAGCAAAGTGTGTGTGTGTGTGTGTGTGTGTGTGTGTGTGTGTGTGTGTGTGTGTGTGTTGGGGATTGTCTACAACAGAGAGAGCAATAGGAAAAGATATTCACTTCCACAAGGCCAAACAACTCTCTCAGGTAAGAAGCCCAAGAGAAAACTCTAGAGAGGAAAATGGATAAGAGGTGAATAAGAGACAGTGACAGGGTGATGGGACTCAAGGAACAATAAATAATCTGAACTTCCCCATGTTCTATGCATAGCACACTAAAAATGTCCCGGTAGAAGAGGGTTGTCAAGAAAGGCTGGCTGAATTCTCTGACATGGTTTTCCACACGAAAGCTTTCAAAGAGAATAGATAAATGTTCATAAACATTCACTGATATGGCATCATCTTACTACTTGCTAATTAATTCACTAAGATTGACAAGGATTAAATTGGGAAAGCGAGCTACTGGATGGAAAATTTTATTTCCTGATCCTACGCACTCACACTCAATAGGAGCCAAAACCCTGGTTGTCAATGGTTACACCACTGTGATTCAGAAGAAAGCTGTTCCACATTAGTAAATTAGATTAAAAACACATTGTTACTTTCAACATTAGCAAAAGCCACATGGTATTTTGCAACAGAGCAGAAGATTTGTGAGCATAAAACCTTTCCCTGCTAGGCCAGGTGGTCCAGATGACAGTGCTCACACCCCAGGGGTGCAAGAGTCCTCCTTACTTTAAAAAGTTGATTAAATCTGAAGAAATAAAGTGAAGATATTGTGGAATATGAAAATAGGCAAAGCAGAGACCTGATAAAGTACAGACTCCAGTCTGCTTGAAGCTTGAAATCACTCATGAAATTGATGTTATTTTGACCTCATTGTCATTAGCATCTGACTCTACAATCACAGATTCAGGCAGAATAGATCGCAACAAGCAATTGTCTTGAGAAAGTAAAGTAGAACTATGGGATTCAATAGTATTTCCTGACAAGAAACTAGCATCAGCAGGGTGCAAGGCAGGGGCAAGAGTGGTGCTGGAAAGCCTGAGAGAACACCTTATGTTTCCCACAGGAAGAAAGGATCCATTTTTCTTTTAAATCATTGCATCAAAGTTCCTGACCATACCAAAGGTCATACCAGATATCACCTTCTGATCTTACTTTGGAGCTTTGGCTCAGTTGGCAAAGTGCTTGCCTGGCATGCAGGGGGACCTGAGGTAGAACCTCACAGTCCAAGTAAAAATTAACCAGTTGAGTCTGGGCTGGATGGAACACTCTTAATCTCAGTCTCCCAGAGGTGAGACAAGCTCAGCTCTGCATATTGGAGGATAGTCTGATCTACCTACCTAGTGAGATGCTGTCTCAAACAAATTATTCTCATCAAAAGAGAAACCTGTTTGTGGTAGCATGTGCATGTGATCACAGCCCTGCAGACTGGGTAACTGGTGGGTCCTGGGGCTTGGGCAACCTTGCTAGCTTGGCGAGCATTAAGTCAACAAGAGACTGTCTTTCAAAAAACAAGGTGGGCAGGCTCTGAGGAACAATACCTAAAATTGACCCCCAGAATAGCATAAATCCTCATACATAGCACCCATACATACAAGAGAGAAAAAAATCATAACTTCATTCAGACTCTTGGCAGGCATCAGCATCAGGAAAGAAGCCAAGACTAGCTCTCTCATTAATTTGGAATAGATGATGTGTCAAAGGAGACATAGGTCAGCAATAAACAGAAATTAATGTGGTGAATGAATAGAACTAGAGACGTCAGAAGATATATATATATATATATATATATATATATATATATACATATATATACATACACATGTACAGATTAGAACATATACATTTCCTGGATTTGTTGGTTGAGGGTTCATTTTTAATGCATATACCTTATAGTTCTCTAATGCCATTTCCCAGTAAACAGGAACCAAGGCACCTTGCAAAAATGATTGATTCTAGGATATTTGGGGGTGAGGGGGAATATGCAAGATGAGCTTGAAGCATCTGTTAGAGGTAGATTTTGCCAAGTGTTAAGAAAAAATGGAATAGAAGAGAGAAAGAAGAAAGCGAGCAAAGAAACAAAGTAAAAGAAACACTCCACCATGCTAGGTTTGCCAAAACAACACAGTAACTAAACAAATGCCTCCTGGAGTTGCGCAGTTGGGGAGGTAGTTCCTTGGGCAAAGCACAAGCTGAGAAAGTGTGAGAACTGGATGAACACCAGTGAACATGCTGTGAAACCTGCTATAGTTCCAATACTCCAGACAGACATGGTGTAACCCTGAAGCAGGATTGCTAAACGGCTAGCCAAATTGGCACAATCTGGGGTCTCAATATACAAGGTAGAGAGAAATCAAGAAAGATAGAAGTCAATCTGCAAAGTCTAGAAGACCTGACCTTCCCCTCCCCTCCCCCCTACCCTTTCCTCTCTTCCCCATCTCCTCCTTTCTCCTCTTCCTACCTCTTCACTTCCCACCCTTCATTGTTTTCTCTCACCAATCTACTCTCCCCTTCTCTCTTCTCCCTCTCCTCTAATTTTCTCTCCTCTCTTTTTTCCTTTCGTTCCCCTTTCTTCCCTTATCCTTCCCATTCTTTCAGTTGAAGTGATCAAGAAAAAAGCAAAAAGACAAAATAATGCAGAAAAATCAGCGGTCCTTAAAAGCTTGTGGCAGCCACTCACACAAAGCAGTCTACTGATCACAGGGGCACCATGTATAGTTGGTACCCACTTAAACAAAGCAGTGGTCGTGGGACACCATATGCAGTGTATGGATCACAGGGGCACCATGTGCAGTGCATGGATCACAGGGCACTGTGAGCAGTATGTGCAGTGTCTTTATCTCAGGGCCACTCCGTATAGTTGTTACCCACTCACAAAGAGTGGATCACGGGGACACCATATGCACTGTATGGATCACAGGGCACTGTGAGCAGTCGCGGAGCTACCACGTGTAGTTGGTACCCACTCACATAAAGCAGTGTGTAAATCTCAGGGGCACCATGTGTAGTGTATGGATCACAGGGCACTGTGTGCAGTGTATGGATCATGGGGGCACTATGTGTAGTAGGCTCACTCAATTCAGTGACACATTGAAATGATGGTATGCTGAGACCAAGTGGTATCATTGTGAAAAACAAGGATGATCCAAATAGAAAAATCCATCAGTATGCTATGCCAAATTGACAGAATGTAGGCAGAAAGCTGTATGATCATTCCAATTAATGAAGAAAAAGCTGTTAAAAGTTCTACATGTTTTTAATCACCAAATACTCAATATATCAGGGGTAAAAAAAAAAAATGTGCTCACTGTTGTAATATATTGGTTATATGTGAAAATAATTGGCTACATAAGAAAAGCCCAATATTTTTCATTCCTATTCTTTTTTTTTTTTTTCCTTTATTTTGTATTTATTAAAAAAAAAACACAGTAAAAAGAATTTAAAATGTGGAAGAGTTAACAATAACTATATAGAGGATAAGAATGATAAGCATGGCTTATCAAGGGTAGACATACAAATAAGATTGCTACACCTATATTTTCTTTGTGTTCATCTTTCCCTCTGAATTTTTTTCTTTTTCCATCCCTGTATATCCTTATTCAAGGTCTCCTCCCCCTCCCAACACATCTGGTCACTTTTTTTTTTTTTTTTCCTCTGCAACTCCCCATCCCCTCCCTGGGCAGGGAGCATACAGTCCTATGGTCCCACTGACCCATTAATGCTTAGGTCAGTCTCCACCTCTGGCCAAATCCAGTTCTTTCCCCTCTCCCTCA